>NCKU01000727.1:0-34357 GCA_003675995.1 Dinothrombium tinctorium | reverse complement strand
AGGAGCAAAAATTAACACAAAGCATTATTTGAGATCTTGAATCGACTTGTTTAAAACTTGTCAAAGCCAAAATTTTCTTTGTTAAAACCAGAAATAAGACATCCTAAAAAGTTTAATAGGAAAATGGCGAAAAAATGTTCAGAAAAAAATGAATAAAATAATATATGCTTTGTAAAAAAAAATTAAATTTTAAAATGATGAGTAAAAGAGGAAATTAAGAACTTCGCAAATATTTTTTATCTTGCGGATGTGCGAGACCCTGAGCTAGTTTTTTACAAGAATTTTTTTTTAAATTTCGAAATGAATCTGAAATATTTATTTAAAATAACATTCAACTTAATTATTTTTTGTTTTAAGCCTGCGTACACTGATCGCAAAAAAAACGAAACACTGTCACTATCGGCCGACACTTGCAAGAAACGAAACACGTTTCGGCTTGCCTGTTAACGACTAAACACAGCAAATGTTTGAACGATTTAGGTAGTCACTTTGCGTTTCTGCAAGACTTTGCATGTTTTACATATAAGCATTGCAAGTCAAAATACAAACGCTTTTCTCATTTGTCCGTCAAAATAGAAGCTTACTCGTTTTTTAACGAGAAGTGTAAATGATTAGATAGACGCTAAATTACATAAACTCATAGAGGAAGCAATTATCTCTAATATTTTAAAATTGTTAGATACACGCTTTCACAAATCCATTTATTTGCTTTTCATCAACTCGTATATGTATTCTGGTGAACGAACGTTTTTGTTTTGTAGCTTTGAAGCTCCTTTTAAGTCATCGTTAAAAAACTTAAAAATGTTAATAATTAAAGTGTTCTTATAACGCATTTCACACAAAACTTGAAAACATTTATTGAGAATGCAAAAATTTTATTAATTTTCTGGTTGAGAAAATCAATTAAAATAAAAATTTTATCGCCTCAGATTTTATCGTGAAAACAAAATAAGAAAAACATTTTAATTGTCCATTTGATGAAATTAAATTTTAGTCGTAATACTTATCGTAATGATACTTTTGAATGCTCTCTGCTTCGAACAAACTCTGCGATCGCGTTGACCTTTGCGGACTCTTTTGAGACGGTCTATTATTCATCGAGCTGATTCTGAAATCGATCGCGTCGATTTCCAAATGTATGCGATTCAAACGTTCCGATAATTTATCGATGCGTTTACTTGTATCGATAAAACACTTGCTCATCTCGCTTTTGAATTCTCTAAATTCATCGATGAAACTTTTCAATAATTCGCCAACGTTTTCATCGCTCTGATCAGTTTTACTACATTGACGGTCAAGCTTTTCATTTACTTGCACCGAAGCCGAGTTTGACGACGTGGCACGATTCATTTCTTATAGATAATCGAAATTGCAAACGCTAGTAAAGAAATGAGCAAAGTAGAAAAATTATTCAATCGTCGTAAGCAACAAAACAAACTCACATCGATAGCGACTGATTAATGAGCTGAGAACGCACACGAAAGTTATTTAACGCTGTTTATTATACTTGATCATTTGTCGACTTCGAAGGACGTTTCAAACGCATAAAACATTGCGATTAATCGTTTTTCGCTAGATGAACAAGCTTATTTCTTATACGCATGATTCTTTGCAGGAGAAAAAAAATTGAAATTAAAATTGATTGATAAGGCAAATAGTAAGTAGATAGATTCACATATTTTCACACTTTTTTAAAATAGTTTTGTTCACTTGAAATAAGCATGGTCATTAAAATATGAATTTGTTTTTAAAGAATCGATTTCGAAGCAAATTTTTTGCAAGAAACGTTTTTAATTTTTAATCAAAAATTATTTTTCGGAAATTGAAAATCAAACAAAACTTGTGTAAGTAAACTACTTTTTATCGTCAACATTAATTTTTATCATAGTTTCAAGGTAATGCAAACGCATCGAGCAGATGCAATCAGTTTAGTGTGTGAAAAACAATTATTTTCACGCATTTATTCACTTGATCTTGCTAAAAATTTTAATTACTTTTGAATCTCAGCTTGTCAAACATTGTCATTGTCATTCTAAAAAATAGAATTAAATATAATTTTAAACAAAGAGTAAATTCCTATTTTTAATTGTTGTTTAGCTTTTATATTAAATAAAATTTTACTTTTCGAAACTCGCATATGCAGGGTGACAATCTCGAGAGTACCTTCATTCATATTGAATGTCGATAATCGAACTATCATCATATTAAAATAAAATTTTCATATCTTAAAAAAATTATAGCCAAACGATACTCTCGAAATTGACACCCTGTACATCGTATTTAAATAAATGTGAAATAATTTATTTTTATAAATTGTTTAAACATTTAATCTTAAGTTTATCTAACAAAATTGAACATTTGCGACGCGCAAAAATAAGTTTTTCATTGTGCATCTGTACTTTAGAAAGAAAAAAGTTTTTTTTTGTTCAGAGAAATACGATTTTTTGAACAACTTAAAATAAAATAAAAAATAAGCAGAAAAGATTTATTCAGAAAGATTAATTTTAAATATTTGAAAATATGTTTTAATTTCCGCTAAAAAAATGTTTCCCGTCATTTTTTTGTTACATGCTAGATTGAGCGAATTTTCATATTTATAACAAAATAACAACTCAAAGCAAAGAGATTTGAATTTAATTTAACGCAAAGAGAACATTTGTGCCATTGTAAAACTAAAATACTACCTACTGCTCGTGCAAAAATACTTTGTGAAAATTTAAATTAAATGTTCTGTTTTTATATTTATTAGTAAAACATTCTGGTAAAAGTTTTACTGTTAAAAAAGAAAGCGTTTAAATGCGTTTAAATAATATTAAATTACAGAAAGTCAGCTTTACTGCAATGCTTTGCAAAGCCAAACTGACAGTCGTTGTGAGTCTTGTGAAAACTTCGCGATTAAAAAGTTGAGTTAAAATCTTTTTTATTTTGAATCGACTGTAATCATTTTTAGAGAAGATAAAAGAATTTGTTATCATATTACACTTTAAATTTTGTCGTTCAATGATTTTGATGCAAATATGTTATGCTGGTTATATTGTTCCTGTAAAAATATTAGAATTTAAATTGTGAATTAAATTGGAGTCAGAGAAAGTCGGCAAATTAAAGCGTAATTGCGGAATGAAATAAAAACAGATAAAAATGTTTAAATTTTTGAGTTTTTTAAAAATATAAATATTTCAATTACTATGATAAAATTTGCTTAACTGATTTCAAAACGAATTTCGAAAATCGGACAAAGCAGAGAAAATTAATGCGCATAAAAGCGCGATTTGACTGCCAACGATATTCTCTTATGATAATTACCTTTTTAAGCTTTCTTGATTTCAGTAAAACATTTGAAATCGATAGAGTCGCTTTCAAAACTCATCACGCAATTTTCAACATAAATTATTAAATGAAATAAACTTCGAATGTTGCGCGCAAAATATTTGAGTAGATGTTTCACTTGAACGAAATGTTAATTCATGCATTCGAGGCATTGCATTATTTAGACTATGAATTAAACATCATTTTAAACCAATATTCATTTTAAATCCTTTCATAGCTGACATTCTTTAGATAATTAAGGCGAACACATTCGAGCGTTGAATTATGAAAATGAGAAAAATTTTAAGTTTTCAGATGTAAGAATTGACGAATTGAAAGAAACTGGGCGGGATGAGGGTTAAAAACTAACAATTTATGTAGTGATCGCGATTAAAAATAGTGAAGAGATTATCAATGTTCGCCATTTGAGACATTTTTAATTGAAAAGAAGAAATTTCATTTAAATGTGATTGCGTGAAAAATCTTTATTCAGTTGTAAATTTGAGGAGAGCGTCAGAATAGACATCGTCTTGCGCACTGTTTCAGACATTGACAGAGGCAAAAGACATTACAAATACTGTAAAAGACATCGCTGAATAATTCATCAAGCTTTTTGTTGTTTTTATCAAAGAGAAATCGGCAAAAAATTGGTCCAAAGAAGAGTTAGCCAGTTTCGCCTTCGACTTCGACTAAAGGTTCGGCAACGGTGGCCGTGGAATGACGAATTAAATCGTTCAATTGGTTTGTTTCAATAAATTTATGATTATTTGACTTCTCATCAGTCACTTTAGGAATGAATGTTGACCATTCATTATTCTTAATATCCAAATACTCAATGGTTTGCAAAAACGTTTTTCCTGTAAATCCACCAACAGCATAAAGTTTATCTCCAACAACAGCAACGCCAACATTAGCTCGACAACTTGTCAACGAAGGTCCAGTATACCAAGTATTGTGTTCGGGATCGTAGATTTCAACCGAGCACAATGAATGCATACCATCATGTCCACCGATGGTGTACAACTTTCCATCGAAACAAGCAACTCCACAACCTCTCCGTGCAGTGTTTAGAGAAGCAACAAGAGTCCAACTATCTGTATCTGGACAGTATTTTTCAACAGTGTTAAGGCACGTCCACGAGTCACATCCTCCAACAGCGTAAATCTCGCCGTTCATCACAGCAACTCCCGTTTGGTAACGACCTGCCAATTGTAGCTAGTAAAAAGTTAGTGGACCTGCATTACGTTACCGGAATGCAGGCGAGCAATTTCAGACCATTGATTAGTTTCTGGATCAAAAACATCACATCTTTGTAGTCCTCGCTGACCATTCCATCCGCCGATGACATAGATTTTATTATTCAAAGCACACACGCCTTGAAACAATAGGAATACATTAGGGAATGCAAGCAAAGTGAGTTCAAGCAATGATCATCACATGCGAGCAATGAGGTTGGCACCATCTTCATCAAAAAGATTAGTCACATTTTTTTAAATTTTGACTTACCACAAGAAGTGGCTAATTAATTAACGAATCACAGACACAGCGATTATTAATAAAGAGTGTTAAGGAATAGGATGAAGAGCGAGAAGCTCAGATGATGGATTTTTTTTACTCTTTATGTTTTGGCGTTTTATCTCCTCCTCGAAGTGAGTACAGAAATTTTATGTACTTGACGACGACTAAACATACCTCATTCCTTTGTGTCAACCTGTAATTATAGGAAAAGACGAACACATCACATACTTTTAAACAATTTAGACAAAAAAACGAGCAAGGAATAAATACTGAAAGAGAGACTTTCGGTGGGTGTTGATGTTCACAAACACCATCTGCAATAATAAAACACTGTTTATATTTCGCCTGATTGGGGATTTTGATGCCAACCGCAAATTATATTCAAACAACAAAGTACTACCTCTGGTTTCAAAAAAGAAAGCCTTTTAAGGTTCACTCACCGGCATTCGAACGCACAACAGGACAATTTGGTATTTGTTTCCAGCTCATTGTCTTCGAATCAAAATATTCAGCCGAACATAACTCCTTATGTCCATCACAACCACCGACAGCATAAACACAATCATCGAGAACCGCCACATCGAAACGACCTCTTGGAGTATTCATTGATTCCAGCATTGACCATTTGTTCGTTAGAGAGTCATAAAGTTCGACAGTTTTAAGACATTCTCCGCGATCGTAACCTCCTAAGAAAAAGTGATGAGAAAAATGAGATTTTTCGAATGCAAAATTTACCAACTTACCACAAACGAGTAACTTTCCTTTTAATTGAGCAGTGCCAACAGCACATCGAGCACTGCTCATCGGTGAAATCGCGCTATAAAGATCACATTTTTCAACAGATTCCCTTCGAGATTCAAATGGACTATTGTTCGGTGTATTGAGCCGTAATTTCACGCTTAAATGACTCAACTTTCCAGCAATCATAACTAAACCGATTATCATGTGTTGCGAAGGAGAATGCGTTCCGAGAACTTTCCAATCACTTTCATCATCGTCAGCGAGCGAAGAAAGAGATGATTCTGAATCGGAACGCGTGAAAAGAAATTGTCGAGATTTCGATGCTACTATGCTTTCCTCTTTACCATTCTCCATCGCTTGCTTCTTTGGAGCCGATAAACGTCGCGACAATGTCTTATAATCTTTAATGACATCGGTATAATTGCTATCTCCTATTTCGATATCATTGCAATCGTGCAAATTCTTGTCGGCTTTGCTCAGATAAAGCATATGCAGCTTTTCGGTAATCAAATCCATATTGAAATTATCGTTACCGAAATTTTTACGGATCCATTCGACGACCATATTGAATAAGTGTTTCTTGTTGGTCAAATCTCTTTCTTCACTACTATTTTGGAGCACTTCAATTTGAATTTTAGGCAATTTCTCAACATATTTGCTTTCTATGACGTCCGAGATGTGTTGACGTATGTATGAGTCGACCGCATTCGAGAGTATGGCATCAGATAAAACGCCCGGTATCGATCGTACGGCCAAACAAGTCTCCGGTGTCAACGTTGAAGCAAGAAATTGTCCGCAATGATGAGCGACCACTGAGATTTTCAAACGATTGGCGAGACCATAGACCGCTTTCACTTTATTTTTTGGTATTTCCAAACGAGATGTGTACATATAATCGACAAGCAATTCGAAAGCGGTCACATCGTAATTACCGCTGAGCAATTTGTAAACTTGAATCTGTGAAGCATGCGAATTGCTACCATTTAAATCATTGGTGAATATGTCGAGAAAGAATGGTGCTGCACTTGCCAATACCGCTTTGTGAGCGTATATCTCGTGAATGTCTTGTTGATTGCCGACCTGATTGCAAATAGAGTGAATCGTTAGCTTAGTCGTGTTTTTATGTGCAAAATGAAGTATAAAATTGAATCTAAATTTAAAAAGCGAAAGCGGCGAGAAAATTTTGAAAAGTGTGCTAAGGACAGTTGAGTGTAGAAAATAGCGTCGCGAGCGACAGTTTACGCAGTGCACGATTATCATCTTCACACGTGTTACAATTTTTAAATTTTGTCAAATGTAAGAATCAATAGACGACGGCATTGAAACGCTATTCTAATTCGATTACTTGTAAATAAACGCAAATGTCGATAAAATCTCAATTGCGGCGTAATGCGTTAATATTTTACCTGCAAAATAACATCGCAAAATTGTTTACTTTTACGCAAAGTATTCAATTTATCGCAAAGAAAATTGAAATGGTCACTGTCTTCGAATACAAACGAATCGTTGTTGCCATCGTTTAAATGGTGATCTTCTTGCGGCTGCTGTTGTTGTTGCTGCTGCTGCTGTATGCCGTTTAAGTGATTGCCACACGTGTGATGACGGTGGTTGTTTCGCTGCTTCTGTGTCCAACACACTTCTAATTCACCATTTGTCACGCGATTTTCCATCTTTCGAGCGCTCGTTCGCGTTTCACTTCTCTAATCTGCGTTTCAAAGAAAAAAAGAGATGTGATTGTGCAGCGAACGATCGAAACGATAGTCGTTAGTTTTCAGCAAAAAACGGTAAACGCACGAAACGGGCACATTGAATGCTGCACACGCTTCACTCCCGCTTTTTTGCACGCAAACGTCGAGAAAGCGAGCGACAGACGC
This sequence comes from Dinothrombium tinctorium, assembly GCA_003675995.1. Classification (NCBI taxonomy): domain Eukaryota; kingdom Metazoa; phylum Arthropoda; class Arachnida; order Trombidiformes; family Trombidiidae; genus Dinothrombium; species Dinothrombium tinctorium. Next base: position 26,918 of record NCKU01000727.1, on the reverse strand, counting down.
GCACACACACAACATTTAAAATACGAGCGAACAGATGAGAAATGCGGAGACACACAAATGAAACGATTACTTTTAATAATCCGTTTTGATTTCGAAACAGGACTGAAATATACGCGAAAAGGAAGCTTTTCAATTTTAAAGAAAGTAGTAGCGTTTAAAAAGCACGCACACAATGAAAAGCGAATAAACGAACGCCGCTTTGAGCAACACACATACACACCACTTGCATTACTACATTTGCTTTTAATTTTTTATTTCCAACGAATTTTTATTTCGCAACAAACATGAAAATAAAACTTTTAAATATCTTCACATTATGTTGCAATTTGTACAATCGTTTGTAGCTGTCTTCTTGTCTTAAAAAGAAAAATTACACTACGTTCGATTGTGAAATTCAATTTCATTATTTGGCAGATTAAGAAAACAACGTAGTAAAACGTAAAAGCTCTCGATCAAGATAGTTTCTCATTTTTATAAATATTTTTAAAAGTACTTTAATTTCTAAAAACGATTTGTAAACAAAGTTATATTTATAATTTTTGGCTGCGTTTCATATTCAAAATAAAGTTTATTTTTATTTAATTTAAAAAAATACAATAAAAATGACGCGCTTTTAGATTAAATTTAAATTTAGGTAAAATTTAAATTTGTTTACTATCTGTGCGTAATTTTACATTTTATTGTCTAATTGAAAAAAAAAATTAAACGAAAAACTTGCTTTTGATAAGTGTGCAAATCACTCTTTCTAACCTGATCTAATTAGATCAAACATTTAACTCGTAAACAAGCTGACAAGGGGAAAAAATAATTTTTTTTTTCAATTTCCTTCGATGGTGATACAGAGAAAAATGCGACGGAAGCGTGTTTAGACGATAATCTTATTTACATTTTCATCGATAACACTGAAAAAAACGATCTAAACTCTTAAATGGCTTCACCAAAGCTTGAGATTTGTAAATGTCGCCAGTTTACATTAAGAAGCTAAAAAAGCGAATAACAAACTAAAGATTGCGGCTCTTGCTTTAACTTATCGAAAAATTTGTTTTGTCGCTTTCATCAAGCTTAAAACTAACAAGCTTAAGTGCACAAAATTATCATGAAAGATAAATCACGTATCAAACTGAGAAAATTTGGGTTAAGCGCTTTTAAGTTGGAAAAAAATAAATTTTTTAGTAATAAAAATTTAAATCGAAATTTCAAACTTGATAATAATTTTCTTCTTCTTTCGCGGAAGTAACACACTGAATAAAGAATATTTTCGCTGCAATTTTTTTGTTTTATACAGCTCGCAGTAATTTTCTTACAGTCAATGATAGAATGTTTTGCGATTATGTTAATTAAATTTATCGGTTTTGTATGGATTAAATGACAAAACTTTGTGTCCTCCATAGTACATAGGTGTACATTAATTAAACATGTGAAAAAAAATCAAAAGCTTATACAAGCGCATCAAATTAAACTTCGAAATGAAAAAAACTAGTGTTAAAAAAAAATTAATTTTATCGTCGGTCAAGAAGCACAAAGTGTAGAACTTACCGTTTTTGTTCGTTTATGCTGAAAACAATTTTGTGTTTCATTTTTGAAACATAATTTATTAAGCGTAAAATGATGGTCGAAAAAGTGAACTGATCACTGTATTGTCATTGAGATTGAGGTTGTATTTGTATCTCGCGGATTATCGATTTTGCTTATTTCATAACGCGTAGTAGATCGAAATTCCGCGTAGCGTTTGCTTGCTGACGTCTTTGCATTTCGATTTAGGGAAAAATCAAAATGAGTCAAAAAATTTGCGTCACTTTCTGTTTTATGCGTATCGCAAAAAAAAAATTCAATCGTTACGCGTATTGTAGATAAAAGGGAATAAATACTATTTAGATTGGCTATAAAAAATTTTTATTTTTAAAGAAACAATTTTCTAAATTTCATTTGAATAAAACTCACTAATTCTTTTAAAGATAGCAAACGAAGAAAATATTTTCAACTTTTTTTCGCTTTACAAGACGCTTTCAAAATTTTCATCGCGTTACTCGAAAATTGAACTTCTTTGTTTGAGCGTGAAAATTAAAATGCTTATTTTTTAATTACTCTTGAATTAACTTTTCTTAACTTGAATGTGAACATACGAATATGCATCTTTATATTCGAACTCTTCGCACATGAAATCATAATAATATAGTGATTCGTTCATCGAAAGTTAGCTTACTTGCAAAGCACAGGATTAGTTGCGTTGTAGGTAGGCTAACCGAATTGAATTTTCTTTAAAATGTTTCAATTGTGTTTATGCTTCACACCATTTTCTTCAAAATGCCAAAATTTAAAATCATTTCATCAAAACTAAGTAAAATAGCAAAAGAATATCCTCAGCAATTTTAATACTCAAAGACTATAGCATTCATCGAAAACTTTTGGAACTGAAATATTTTGAATTTCTACCGAGAGCAATTGAATATCTCGAAAAATATGAATTAAATGTTACTGATCAACTGAAGATATTGTAAAATCAAAATTAAAAGGCGTCGCTCTTCACAAGCTTAATAAATCTCCCTCAAAAATACCGATCTGCATTTGTTTACTTATGAAACACGCTCTTACGATCACAGATCCAAAATATTATATGCTTCTCTAGTTTCTGTAGATGTCGAGCGCTCATTTTCAGTTTGAAAATCAATTCTTCGCTGACTTTTTGTTCGATAATCTTAAAAGATATAAATTATGACAATTAATTTCAGTAAATTTTTGTTTCGATAATTCAGTTAAAAAGATTTAAAATAAAAATTTTAATAAACTTTGAATTTTTCTATCACCTATTTTGCTACTTTTTTACCACCTAAAAATCACCTATTTGACCAGCCCTAATGATAAAAGAGTAACAAAATAGGTGATCGAAAAATTCAAAGTTTATTAAAATTTTTATTTTAAACAAATCTTTTTAACTGAATTATCGAAACAAAAATTTACTGAAATTAATTGTCATAATTTATATCTTTTAAGATTTTCGAACGAAAAGGCAGCGAAGAATTGATTTTTAAACTGAAAATGAGCGCTCGACATGTACAGAAAGTATGGATACTACTTTACAAAATAAAGACAAATAAAACCGATAATAAGTAGAAATATATCAGTATGTCTAGACAAATAACGCAACTGATTTGATTTTTGGAGATATCAGGAGAGTTTAATATTGAAGCTACCTTCACGTGCTTCATACGTCGTTATCGGCTCACCCGCTATCTGAACATATAATCTCGTATTTTCATTCAGTAGTTCTTTTTCTTACCACGAAAGCGTATCTAACAAAACCGAAATTTTGGTTTTTTTCTTTTTCCGACTGTTGAGACTGTTTAACTGCACTGACGCGACAATTTAAAAGTGAAAATAATCGAAATCCACACTAATAACCCGATTGCTTTACGCGGCAAATATGGGTAAGTAATATCGATAAAAGCGTCAAGGTCTATCATGAAGTACCAATGAAGGTAAGAATTCTATAAAGGCAGTGTTTTAAAATATTTTGAAAAATCACTCATTACGCGTCAAGTAGACACAGATTTAAAAAATTGAAATATCAATTTTGACTAACTTTGCTTATATTGTGTTATAAAAAGCTGCCTTCAATCTAAATTACCATCTTATATGCAAAAATACTTTAAATGGGAGAGATGATAAATTAGTATTCATAAAGCTGTATAAAAATGTGTAAAATTCGCATAAAAATAAAGCATAAAAATAAAGTGACCAAATAATTTATAAATTAAAAAAAAATTAATCTCAATTAATCTCATCCTGTCAATTAAACGAAGAAACATTTTATTCATCAGGCAAAAGTTGTCTCATTAATTGAGTTTACAACTAGCCATCATTAAATTTCTTCACACCATTTATAAATTAGAAAATATAGTATAAATTAACATCTCCACACTATCCTCAGTTTACAATAAGTGCTCTTTAAGAAATTCCTCCACTGTGTCTGTATTCCATTTTTGAATACTCATTTCGACCACATTATCGACTTGATCATAAAGTTTTATAATGGGATCTGATCCACGAACGTAACGTACAGAAAAGTCGGGGAATTGTTGAGGACGATCGCTTCTAACGAATGCTATAAGAATAAAAAAATAGAAAATTTCAAATTGATTTATCTTTTTTCAGAAAAGCAAATGAAGAAAATTTGAAGAAACTAGGAATTACTACAGGCTAATTACTTTTAGATAAAATCAACTTCGCTCAAAAATAGACAGTTGAGAGAGTTAAGAAAGAAATATGATCTCTAATTAATTGGAATGATATTGAAAAGATATTTGTTTAAGATAGTTGAGTTTAGCAAAAATTTTCTCGACATGAACTACATTTAGGCCAAAAATTAGTAGCGTCATAAGCTCAATGGAATTAACGTGTACGTGTACTATTAATGGTATTACATTTACGAACAATTCTTGAAATTTGTATTCTATTATGAAAAGAACATTTATATAGATAGATTGATAGAAATGATAATATCATAATACAGATAATAGTTATTCTTTTAATGGTCACACTTTTAAGAAAGCTGTGGTTACCTTGAATCTGAGGATAGTGTCCTAATTTTCAGTTGCACACTTCGAGAATTGCTCTCGAGTATTTCTGAATGAGATAAAAGAAGTGATTATTTAGCAATTAAAAATAATTTTTCGAAAAATTTTTTTTCGATGAACATCTTTTCAAAATCGTGATCATTCAAAATACACATTGTTTGAAATTCTTCGAGTAGAAAGCGGTAATCGTTCATTGTTTGCGAACGATTTCCATAAATCATGAAAATAATGCATTAAAATTACGAAATAATGAATAAGAATTATGTTTTAAACAATGGAAAGAATTATGAAAACGCACAATAATTGGAGAAGAAATAGTCGCTCTCTTCGAATCGAAAAAAAACAATGACAACAATTGATTATCATTGAAATTTGATGCGATCGCATCAAATGTGTTTCTGCATATTCACCTTAACACTTTCAGCGGAAACGTCTTTCTCGCAACAATTTAAACACGGTTTCTTAATCGAAGACAAGTTAAAATTGTCGAGTTCATCGCATCGAGAACAAGACGGTTTGCGGAAGCCGAGCGCGAGGCATTCACTGTCCGAAAGCAATTCTTCGCCGATCGCGTCGCAAACGTTCGCCTGTTGAAAGGGAAAAAAACAAAGCGAAAAATGAATTCGATTACATTAATGTGAATGAAAATGAAAAACATACGAAAAACGCGAACAACGCGGTGAATAGCAAATTCTTCGTCTGCATCCGTCGTCCGTTGTTCGGCCACCGTTCGCTGCTGCCGACGCGTTCGACTCGAAGGCGTGACCGTTGCGAGTGATGACGGCGATGAAGTCATCGCGATGTTCGAACGCTTGTGTTGTAATGTCGCTGCGAGCGTCAAGCGAAATGAACACTAATTTCGTTTTGAACACTCGTAGATTTTAACGCTTGTTTCGTTTCTCTCTCTCTTTTTTTTCATTTATTTTTAATTCGAAGAAAATCAAAATGAAACGAATGAATGCGATGAATTAAAAACAATTCGAATGAATGGAATTAAGCGTTTGGTTGTGCTTTACGCTGTTCGCGATTAAATTGCAACGAAAAGCAGTCGATTGCGTTGAAATCTCGATATTGAATACGATCAATGATCACTTACCATCGATCGATCATCACTACAATTCCCACTGTTCTAATTATACTTCGTGTAAACAGTGTTTAAAAGCTAAATGCGGTTATTGCAGTCTTCGAAGCGATCCGTCGATCGGTGTGTGTGTGGATGGCGATGCAAAAGGTATTAATACTGTTCAAATCGGTGATTAGATTTTGTCGATTAAATCATTTGTTCGTCAATCATTCGATCAAAGATATTTTTCAAAAATCATCTTTTACTTTGCTTTCTTTCACTTAATAATTGCATTCAATTGAAAATACCGCATTCTTTTGTTATTTCGTAATCAAATTTTCAAAATGACGAAATGTCTTCTTATTTGTTTTAATTGCTTAAAATTATTTTTTCTTCAGTTTTACTTCCTTTAATTTTATTTAAACACTCAAATTTAATTCTTTTTATTTAAAGGATCATTCATTTCATGCAAAACTGCAATAAACACAACTTATCCGAATGTAATTTTTCAACCGTCTGACACAAACTGGTCGTTTTTAAACTGTCCGCATAAAGATAAATGCCAAATATCATCGAATGATTGCCATCCGAATGCAAGCTGTCTTCATACTCCACTCGGTTCTACCTGTGTTTGCGATTCCGGCTTTCGCGGCGATGGATTCAATTTTTGTCAATTTTGTGGATCTGATTGTAGCTTTTTCGATCGCAGTGGAGAAGAGTCCGAATGGTTTTACATCAATAGAGAACTGGATTTTGATTGCTTAAGTTCGCATAACATTTGTGAAGAAAACTATGAGAATTGTACGATCATTGAAGATGGATTTCGATGTCGTTGTAAACATGGATACAAACTCGATGGAAACTCATGCAAACCAGTTTGTAGACAGGGATGTTTACATGGAATATGTGTGGCTCCTGATCTATGTCAGTGTGATTTCGGCTTCGTGGGCGACGATTGTTCAAGTAAATGCAATTGCAATGGTCACAGCAACTGTAGAGATGCATCCAATTTGAATGAGTGTCTCGAATGTCACAATAACACACAAGGATCTCATTGCGAAAAATGTCGACCTTTTTTCGTTGGCAACCCAATAAATGGAGGAAAGTGTATATCTTGTAGGTTATATTGCAATGGTCACAGTGATGTATGCATAAGTCAGGAATTTTTAAACAGAACCAATTTAACACTAGAACGGTTAAGTCAAAATGACATAAATGTTTTGGTGACCGAAGGAACCGTCGGTGATATTATTTGCTTGAACTGCATGCATAATACTGAGGGTCCTAGATGTGATAGTTGTATAACAGGTTACTTCAAAGTAGGGGACTCTATTGCGGATGGGTGCCAACCTTGTCATTGTCATGGACATGGAGACATGTGCGATCCCACCACCGGTGAAACGTGCAATTGCAGTAACAATACAGAAAACGATAGACAATGTACAGGAAAACATAAAAATCTTTTAACGCCTTGTTGGCAATTGCAATGTTCAAAATGTAAAGAATATTTTTTGGGAATCCCAACTCATGGTCATCAATGTTATCGGCATATGTTTCTGGACAGAGATTACTGTTTCGATCCCGAGACACAAGAAGAATGCAATCGTAAACCGAATCCTTTACTCTGGAGTCGCACAGTTTTCTTCGCTGTTCAGCCGCGATACATGAATGTCGACATAAGAATTATGCTCGACGTTACTCAGGGAGCAATTGATTTTTACCTATCTGCAAAGGAAGACACTTTTGTGGTCGACGTGAATAAAAGTAGTGGTGTCCACAATGTTTGGCTGGACAGCCATTACAATGCTGAATACGAGGAGAGTGACAAAGATTTAATTATTTTGCGCAAAAATTATTTATTTAACGATTCTTTATACGGCACTGTATCCACGGTACATCATGGTCCTGCACTCCAAATCAAGCATCATTTGGCGACAAAATTAACAACTTACATCACAATCACGAATCCAAACGAACTGCTGGTCATACGTGGCGTGGAGAGTCGCCTCGTAATCACAATACCTCAAGAAGTTCATGATTTGCGAAGTACAAGATTTTACATAATTGTTCGAGGCAAAGCATCGGAAACATTCGGCAATTTGTTCTTTCGCCAGGATCAAAGCAGAATCGATTTGTTTGTCTTCTTCAGTGTATTCTTCTCATGCTTCTTCTTGCTCCTCGCCGCTTGTGTACTCGTTTGGAAGATAAAGCAAGCATTCGATATGAGACGAGCGCGACGCTTGCACGCAGCTGAAATGAAGCACATGGCCAGCAGGCCGTTCGCATCCGTCCTCGTATTTCTCGACCCAAATTCGGTAAGTGATGATCTCGACTTCGCTCTATCTTCCGTCTCGCATCACGTCCAAACGAAGAAAAATCGCTGCACATTTCGATTTAAAGGAAGCCATTCAAGTAAGTGAAACGTGAATCAAATCATTTAACATCCAATTGAATTGTAGGTCTCCGCGATTCGCCAAAATATCATGGAGCATCTCTTGAATCCGATCAATTCCTTATACGTCCAGTAGCTGTCGAACCGACTTCGGATAATTTATCAGCAGTTGTGACTACGATCGTCATATTGCCGGGAGGATCGGCTTCACCGGTGCACATGACACTCGCTTCTGCATTGGTTTCTTTTCGCGGTTCGCATCAATTGTTAACTCAAGCGAACAGTTGCACTGTGGTCGGCGAAGTATTCAGAGCCGCGATGAAACGAAGAACAACGAATTCAATCATCTAGTCGTTCACTGTTGTGATCTGTGATAATTTTTTCTCATCACTCATTTGAAGTGACACTTGAATCCATTTCATATGTCACTTCATTGAAAGCAGCTCACTCAAGAGGTTGAGTCTCAACATTACCTTTGCTTTTTCTCTCTTTCTCTCTCAATCCCGCTCTCATTTTTTCAAATCTTAATTCACAAATTATAATCACAGATCTATTCGCACACCGATTTCTTAAAACTACACAAATTTTTAAAATAACAAAATATTAACAAATGTCGATTTTAATTTTACATTCATTTTGTAACTTTACCGTCTCAAAGAGAAAGCAGCACTTTGATCTGAGCTTCCTTCTGCACTATGTACTGACACTGACAAACTTTTGAAAGAAAAGCTCTCTGGAACCATTCGAATGGTTTGCTTGTTAGCTCTTAACACTGTATCTTTAAAGTTTAGAGGTCTAATCATTGGACTTCTATCTTCTAAAAAGGAGAAAAGAGCCAAAATTGATATGAATTTCAAAGAGTAAAATATAATTATTGTAACAATGTACTCCACAACAACTATGGCCATAGCGAAATGCGATGTTTTCCAAAAAACAAAAAGATACAATTTTTGAATAGGAAATATAACATATTCATTGTGGCCATAAGTGTAAATGTTTCATTGCAAATTTGCAAACGAAATCAACTCCAACTCCTCGTCAATCGCTAGTGTTTCACTCGAGAAAAAGCCATTTTATAATCACTCTACGTGCAATAAATTTGAAATTCTGTTTTTTTCATGTAAAAATTTTGTTTTCTTTTTCCTTTGTTTATAAATAATTAAATAATAAATTAAAGATTATGTTACCTTTTAGAATCACTTTTCTGAATCAATCAATCAATCAAATCTGTAAATTTGAAAATAAAAATTATCTCTTCTTTTAAATTGTATTTGAAATTATTAGCGTTCAGAATATTTATTCATTTATGAATCCAAACTAGAGTTTCTGTTGTTGAAATGTTAAACGCGAATGTTAAGCCTCGTTTCGCAACGTCCAGCAGACAAAAATCAAAATCATTGAGTACAGTTACGAGCGTACGAACAGCATTTTTAATTATAAATTTAATAGTTGAGTTTAAAATTTAGAATATTAAATTTAAATAGAAAATTAAAACAATAAAACTAGAGATAAGCACAGTGGCTCAGTAGTGTCGAGCGTCGAACGAACATACTTAAAATGTCCGAGTTCGAATCTAGGCAAAAGCGTAAATTTTTTCTCGAATGTTTTAAATTTTTGATTTTCAAAATTGCAAAAATTTTTCTTCTATTTGAATATTTCTAGATTCGAAACCTCGCGCTTCGGGCTCAGTTTCTCATAGAGCGTTTGCGTTCACGCTCGGTTTAACTCGGCCACTGTTCTTCTCTCTAATTTCTAAATTTAAATTTTCTATTTGTAATTGATATCTTATCTTTTTAAATAACTTTTCATTTGTCTTTTCACTAATGCGAAAATGAAAATCATAAACTATTGTTTATGTATTGATTCATGCAGCTGCAAAGTTTTAACAAAATCTGATTAGGACATTAATAAACTTTTGGTTGTATTTTACGTATCTGAAGCAGTCGTTGATTATTATTTTATTTTATTTTTTTTTGACAAGTTACACGTGAAAATTCATAAATGAGAAATGAAATGATTTCTGAAATTTTACAAGTTTCGTAATGTTATAATTTGAAAGCAATTGAACACAATAATATACATGAAATACGAAAACACGACAATTTAGAAGTAAAATTAATTTTAGTTTCTGCTTTCTCTGTTAACATAGGATGCACATTTTGTACATATAAAGTTTAAGTCCCTCTTGATCTAATATCAAAGATGATCTTATTATGAGATTTAATCCGATTATTTTATTATGCGATAATGCGATTTATTTATTGTTTGAGCGCGCCATGACATCATTCTCAAATTTCTCTTTCTAATTTTTACAAAATTTAATGAATAAATGATTCGAACTGCTTCATATTAGAATGAGTCGATTAATATATGATCCTGATAAGCTCAGAGAAATGGACAAAAGCTGTAACGAGCTGCTTTTAAATGAATCAATGTTGCAAAGGTTAGAGAACTTAATGAAAAACAACGAAGAAAAAGATGCGGTTTTGTGAACAAATTGAGAACGGCAGAAATGAAGTACACTATGAAACCAACTATTTGTTGCCTGAATATTCGATCGATGCTCAGTAATTTTGAAGAAATCGCAACATTTCATCGGAAGCATCGAAGAGAAGAGAAACATGGCTTACAGAACGCCACTCTAGTAACAGAAATATTAGAAAAACTATTCTTTGATCACTTCGTTATAAGAAAAGACAGAGATAAAGACAAATATACAAGAGGTGGAGGAATCATTCTATTAATTAACAAAAGATGAGCATCAAAAGAAAACATTTCGATTAGAAATGAGAGCTTTTGGCGAAAGGCTCTCTAGGGGCATTAAGCAAATTTTATCTCGTCCGCGATAGCCGAGTTGGTCATGCTTTGCCGCACTAACAAAGCACGAAATAGGAAGATTAAACCGTGACTATTGATAATTTTGAGTGATTTTGCGGCTTAAATGTACGCCACAAAATTTTGCACCTATTTTCAGATTTTTTTTTCATCACCAATCAATCGCAAAATTTGCCAAAAAATGAGAGAAACGATACCATAAATATTAGCTAGGATTTGTCATAGAAAATTTTATATTTCATTAGTTTAAAGCAGTAGTTGATCTCCTGATAGAACGCATGCAAAGTCTGAATCAAGCAGCCAACAATTATAGCAAAGTGACCAAGATAGATGAGGTGAATCAAATGTGGTCAAATGAATTGATTTAACTTTTGAATTGTATCAAGTTTTCAAAATGAGAGCGAAAAGAGATTTGGTGTTGCTGTGAAACGAGATGCGACAAACTTAGTCTCGAGCTTATTGCTCCTAGAATGGCAAATGAACACTTCCGTGACAAAATAGCTTTGGTTACAGGTACGCGATCTATTCAAAAAAATTTTTATGTAAAAAAGAAATTGACAGGCTCCACTTCTGGTATCGGCGAAGCAATTGTTGTTCAATTTTCGAAATTAGGTGCAAAAGTTGTGATCAGCGGTCGTGACGAGCGAGAGGCGCAAAGAGTGTCGCAACTATGCGAAAGCGTTTCACCGCAAAAATTTAAGGTTGCGTTTACAATTTTATTTTCAACGATTAAAACATCTGATTTATCGTTTAGAATTTTGTATACATCGGCGATTTAACCAATGAGGACTATGTGAGAGAATTGTTTGCAAAAACAATTGAATTTTACGGCAAACTCGATGTGTTGGTAAATAATGCTGGAGGAGCAACGCTTTCGAAGATTTCAAACGAAAATTTTTTGAGTGATTTCGATTATGTTATGAATTTAAACACTCGTTCGGCTTTGTTGCTTTCGCAATTGTCGCTTCCTTATTTAGTTCAATCAAAAGGATGCATAATCAATATTTCAAGTGTTTCCTCTTTGAAATATGTAAATAACGCTTAACTCTGACCTGGAACGTAATCATTTTTATAGGGCGATGGTCTCATGCACTATTCTATGGCGAAAGCAGCATTGGATACAATGACTAGACACTTGGCAACTGAATATGGACCTAAAGGCGTTCGCGTGAACAGTGTTAAGTTAGTCTAGACAATTTTATTAATTTTATACTCGCAATTTTACTTCGCTTTTTCAGTCCAGGAACGATCAAAACAAAAATTCAAGCGCGAGTAGGCTTTCCTGATACAGTATACGAAGATGATGCAAAAAAAATTCCACTGCGAAGAGTGGGAATGCCAGAAGAAGTGGCCGAATACGTTTGCTTTTTAGCGTCGAACAAGTCGTCGTTTATTTCTGGGACGATTTTGCCTATCGATGGTGCTTTAAATTGTAGCTAAATTAACAAACAAGTTTTTAAATAATAAAGCGACTGCTAACCAAGCGATTGCGTTTTCTAACTTTCATAAATTTTCGCGAAATAAAATAAAAAATGGGTAAAACGCCTAGCACCGAACTCGAAGTTACTTTGCTCTAAATGATCGGCAGAGGATCATTCGATGTGATTAAGAAGTCACTTTGAAAACTCGAGTTTTCAAAATTAACACATAATCACATAAGTCACATAAATCATCGCATATTTCATAAAATATTTAATAAATTAAAATTTATCACAAGACAAAAATCTAAAAATTTTTTTGACTCGCTTACCTTTAGTCGATTGATTGGTCAAATTTAATGAAAAATGCGAATAAATAGCCAGAAATAGCAAGTCACACTTGAGTAAGCGAAAAATTGTTGGTAAACTGGTTAGTTTTTAGGTTTATGAAAAAAAAAATTCATACAACACAAATAAATTTTGAAATATGCACCTTTGAGTACAGTTGCTTTCTCAACTTTACTTTATTCATCTTTTTCAACTTATAAGTATGTTCTTAACGATCAACACCATAATCTGAAAGAAGAAAGCGTAAAAAAGCTTTTATTTGTTAATATCAACTCACCTTTGCTATGTCATGCAATTTGATTTGTAGGACTTGTTTTGTGAGCGCCTAAGTTAGCAAAAATTTTTCACTTTTTTAGCATATAACACGTAACATATTTTGGTAAATTGTGAGCCCATAAATTCTTCATTTCATCATATTTAAGAGCTAACAAAATATTGTAGCCCATTCAATGGTCAACATAAGTCCCTAACATAGAGATTGTGCTTAACATAAATAACTACACATATAAGTTAAATGTATCCGCGTAACATAATAAAGTGTGCAGTGTAGTGGCACTGAGCTGTTGTGTATATCCTTCAATATCCATCGTCCACTTGCAGTATGGTTACACTAGCCCTCAACAGTAGCGGTCCGATAACTTTCTGCTCACATCTGCGCGACAATATTAAAACTTTTCAGATCTGCAAATTATTTGTTATGAAAGGTTTATGCTCTTCCATGTTACTTTGTTTTGTAATTTACTATTAATGTAAGTTGACATTTGCTGAAAGTATTTGTAAATAGCAAATTCATTTTGGCTGAAAAATTTTAATTTATCGCACTTATGTTTATGAGAAGCACTTTGAGATCGATCGCAACGCTTTATAAAGCAATAAATGCGATGAAATAAAAGAGATTCGCTTTTCAATGTGGAATTAAAATCTGTCAAAAATGTCATCGCGAAACGAGATAAATGAAGAGCGAAGAATGCGAGCTTACAATATAAATTTCATAGCCGTTTTCACTCTCATTATTTTCGCAAACAACGACTTTTGGTGCGAGAATTTTTATTAAATAAGCAGCTAGAAGCAGAAGACGAACACGAACCGCGCGGCTATATTAAAATCGCAAGAGAGAGAGAGAGAGAGAGAGAATTGCTCAAAAAATTTCTTTCTCCCTTCAGAAGAAGGAATTTACACATTCTCGCCTTCGACGAGCTGCTTCACACGATGGTCGTCACTCGTTGAGATCACACTTGAGATTAAATTCAGAAGAAATAAGAAATCTTTGTCTTCGGGTTCAACTAAAAAAACCCTTCGTCTTTTGATCATCATGAATTTGCTTGTGTTCGCATTGTTATTTCTTCTCTATTTCAATTCCAATTATTTATCTCTGTGCTCGAATTTAGTGAACGAGCACATCAACGAAAGTAATACTAACGAGCGAGTATTGACTAAGCCAGCAAATTTAACCTTCTTTCAAACGCCGCTCGATCCGGATGATACTATTCATATGTTTTGGTCGGTCGATTACAAAGCAGAACTACTCACGATGGAATTAAGAATTGCTCGCAATGAACCTAAATTTTGGTTCGCTATCGGTTTTTCTCCTTATGGCGAATTTACTAACGCTGATTTGTGCATTTTGTGGACAGACACTTCGAAGAAAGTTCATTTCGATGTAAGTATTGCATTCATCAAATCGATTTATCTAAATGTTGTTATTATCAAATTCATAATTAACAATTTAATCATTTGAAACAATGACTAGATTTTAAAATAAAAATTATTGAGTTGAATAATCAGTTTAATTGAACTAACATCACCATTTAGGATGTTTACTAACTCATTTTCAACAGGATGTTTCTACGGATGAAAATGGCTTTGTCAATGTGGACGATATAAATAATTGTCAATTGATTAACTTGAAACGAAGTGGTCAAGTGACAAGATTTGTATTTGAAAGAAAATTCGATACTTGCGATAAAGATTATGTTATTGAGGTATGATTTTTGCTGTTTTTGAAATAGTTTTAAAAATTTTGCGACTGCTTTGTCATCAACCAAAGGATGGTACAAATCATGTGCTCTATGCTATTGGTGCTGGTTTTCTTCATCATGTCTATGGCTTAAGATTAACGAAATATAAACACGGGTTTCAACGGGTGCAATTGCTGAAAAACACGATTGCACCGCCAAAGTTTCCGGACGATACCAGAGTGTTGAATATTTTAAATGAGAAGGTTGCTGTACCGAGCACAGACACAACATATTGGTGCAAAATTCACATGTTACCCGAAGAGATAGTAAATAAACACCATATCATTCAATACGAGGCAGTTATACAAAAAGGAAGCGAAGGTTTGGTTCACCATATGGAAGTGTTCCACTGCGAAATTCCCGCTGAAAGCACTTTACCCGATTGGGACGGAGGTTGTTTCGACAAAAATATGCCCGAAATTCTCGACAATTGCAAACGAGTAGTGGCTGCGTGGGCTTTAGGTGCAGGGGTAAGTAAATAAAATAATTAATGTCTTTTCTAAATTTTTTATTCGTTTAAAAAATTTTAGCCATTCGCTTATCCCGAAGAAGCCGGACTTCCATTCGGAGGCAAAAATTACTCACGTTATGTAATGCTCGAGGTCCATTACAATAACCCTGAACTCAAGTCTGGAATTGTCGATAGTTCAGGCATTCGTTTGTATTATACACCTTCTCTGAGGCAGAACGATGTAGGTATTCTAGAAATCGGATTAGAGTACACGGACAAAAACTCGATACCTCCTCGACAAAAAGCATTCGACTTAGCCGGATACTGCGTTTCTGAATGTACCCGAGCAGCGCTGCCAGCGACCGGCATTAAAATTTTCGCTTCACAATTGCACACTCACTTAACAGGCGTTCGAGTTTGGACACGACATATTCGTGAAGGAAAAGAATTGAAAGAATTAAACAGAGACAATTACTACAGTACTCACTTTCAAGAGATACGATTATTGAAAAGACCGGTGAATTTAATGCCCGGAGACGCATTGATCAACGTTTGTTTATACGATACGAGAAACAGAGAGAATATGACATACGGCGGTCATGCTATTCGGGATGAGATGTGTGTTAATTACATGCATTATTACCCGAAAACGAATTTAGAAGTTTGCAAAAGTTCGATCGATACCGAAATATTGACGAGTTATTTTGAATACATGAGAAAAAGCGAAGGATATCCGACTTCTA
Source organism: Dinothrombium tinctorium (assembly GCA_003675995.1). Classification (NCBI taxonomy): domain Eukaryota; kingdom Metazoa; phylum Arthropoda; class Arachnida; order Trombidiformes; family Trombidiidae; genus Dinothrombium; species Dinothrombium tinctorium. The sequence continues at coordinate 11,076 of NCKU01000727.1, read as the reverse complement.
AAAATAAAAGTGTGCGAGAAAATTATCACGCAATTAGATGGACACCGTACACGAGCAAATTCCTTCATCGACTTTATAATACAGCTCCGCTTTCGATGCAATGTAACCAATCTTCGGGCGAAAGATTTCCTGTATGTGATTTCTCGCTGTAATTGGCTATTCATTTAATTCCCTTTCTTTTTTCTTTTTGAAGGGTTATTGGAATGGAATTCCTCTGACGCCAATTTATGAACCTTTACCGCCGAAAAAGAGACACTGCAATGTAGATGAGGTTACTATTGAAAAGTAATCGACTGAAAAAATAAAAATGTAAAAACTATTGTCACTAATGCCTAATTTAAAATCTGAAGTAATTAAATGTTTATTGTACAAAGAGAGGAGAGACAAGTTTTTCGGAAATTTTACGCGCAATATTATGAAAGGCGCGACTAGATTCACATTCGGGGTATTTCAATACAACTGGTTGTCCAGAATCGCAACATTCTCTTAATTTTACGTCTAAAGGTATATTTCCTAAAAGTTCGACGTTCAATTCTTGCGCTAATCTTTCGGCACCATTTTGCCCGAAAATATGCGATTCGTGGCCACACTTCTCACAAATAAAAGTGGACATATTTTGAACGATACCTAGAATTGAAACACCAACTTTCGTAAACATTGTGACGCCTCGTCTAGCGTCGTCTAAAGCAACATCTTGCGGAGTGGTTACTATCACCGCTCCTGAAACGGGAATATTTTGTGTTATCGATAACTGAGTATCGCCGGTTCCCGGCGGCATATCGACGAACAAATAGTCGAGACTACCCCACGCGACACCGCGCAAAAGTTTGCCGATCGCCGACATCACCATTAATCCTCGCCAAACGAACGCCTCTTTTTCGTCGACTAAAAATCCCATTGACATGCATTTTAATCCGTAATTATTCAATGGTATCATTAAGTTTTCTGCAAACAGAGAAGAGTGAGATAAAAAAAGCCAAAAAAAGTAAAAGCAAAAGTTTGTATACGTTTGTTTAATTCCGGTTTACTGTGAAGATTCATCATTTTCGGTATCGACGGACCAAAAACGTCGGCATCCAATATTCCAACGCGTGCAGTCTTTTAACGCAAATTTCATTTTTTTATATTCATGAATATATATGAGAAAAACCGACTTTATTTTCGATAAACAACGCGTTCGCTAAATTAACGGCGACCGACGATTTGCCGACACCACCTTTGCCGGACGCGACTAAAACCACGTGCTTAACACCGGCGAGAGGTAACTTTTTGGGCAATCCTTTCGCCATTCGATCCTTTTGTTTAATTTGAAAAGAATGTGAGAGGTGAGCGAAAAGTGAAAGCGATTAAAACGCTTGCCTTTAATTGCGAAAAGCATCGAACATTCGTCAAGCTTTTCATTGCCGATCGCGTCTGTTGTTCGGAGGGGAGCCTTTCTCGATTGCGTTCGCTGCAACGGGCGGTCGGTTAATTTTTTTTTTTTTTTTTTTACTTTTTGCACAAAATTTGACACTTTACACTTAAACTTATTGATTTTTTGTTCTAGGTTTGATGAATGGCTTCCTCTTGTTTCGCCTACTTTAAGTATAGGACAAAGAAGTTTAAAAACCGTCTATCAACCTATTTTTTGTTTTATGATTTTTTAATTTAATTTAATAATATATAAAGTTGAAATCTATATAACATGAAATCGAGTAAATCAAAAGCAAAAAGTAAAATTTAATTTTAATAATATTTTATCTGAAGGAGAACAATTCTTTATTTTATATTTGACTACTATTACATATTTTAATAAATATGTTTAAAAATAAAAACTTTATTATTAAAATAAATAAAAAAACTAGGAGACGAATTAATAGGTTGAGATATAGATGGAAACGGGTGGGTTTGGAATAAATACTTTAACCAGTTTTTTCTCGTAAACCTTTACAACTCTTAACGGCGTTGACAGTTTCATACAAAATAGCGATAGGAGAAGAGTTTGTTGCCCGAAAAACTTGATGTTCTTTTATTCTTGCATTCAAATATCGATATCTTGAAGAAGAAAGTTTTACAAAACTTCATATATAAAGAAATCAACATTTTCTGCATCTCTTTGAGTCTACATTAGAGATTTGTTTGGTAGGAAATGGTAATGGTTTAGAATGGCAACAATTTTAGTCGGCAATGATAGAAAAGTCAAAAAATGTGAAAGAATAATCAGCGGTAAGTATAGTGCGAGAAATTATTTAAATTTAATTAATAATTTTAAAAATTATAACTGGCGTGAATATAAAGCATTTGATTAAGCGATTGATAAAAAGAAAATCTACCGTGTGTATAGGTTTAAGACCACCGCAGTTGAATTTGAAAAGATAGTGTGAAGAAAATGATTAAATACGGCAACGTGGGTGGTTGCCATTGAGAGGGATGTTTTAAAAAATCTTAAGCTAATTGTATTGAGATGCAAATGAGATACGTGCTAACGTTTTGCACACGTCTAGTTTAAATTCTAGTTATTATGAATTAAAGAGGTGAACGGAAATACCGGTTGGAATGGATTTAATGGAATTAAGAGATTTACGGGAGAATATAAACAATTAGAATACAGAAACGGGCTGGTTTGGAGTAACTATTTTCATCCCATTTCACCTCTAGTTAAAAGAACGTTTTTAAACTTATTTTTCTTTTATATAGAGTAGACTTAACAAGAACACATCGATGATTATGCCCTATGTTCTTTTAAAATGCATCGTTTGCATTCTTCGCTTTTTGAATTAATATTAAAATGAATTTTGTCTTTGTAGATAGAAAAAAGTTTCACTTTCACTTTAAAGTATACAAGCTTTACTTATTTGAAACTTTTTTCTTTTCGTGTTTTATGAGCATAATAAATTCACTCAAAGAATAGTTGCATCCAAACTGCTTTGACTATTAATTCGGATCTTTCGATTACGATGAGCATTTTTTATCTTAGCCGAAAATTTTCAGCTTCATCAGAAAATCATTTTTCTTTTTTCGATTCACTCAAATGCTGCTTTTTTATCTTATCTAAATGCCACATTCGTTGAGAAGCGAGCTTAAATACATGAAAATTTAACAAAGCACCAGGCTGAAAATCTAAATTTTAAAACAGTTCTTATTCGAATTGATTACTGCGACATATTGGCTTATTTGCGTTGATCTATTGAAGTATTTCATTTCGAGACAATCCGTTACTCAGTAGCATTCATTAAAATAAATTTGATGAAATTAAGTCTTTTGAGAATTAGCATGCTAAATAACTGAATAAATTTGTTCCGAATACGCTTATCCAGCGATATATATTTTTATTTTTTGAATAAGTCTTTTGATTTTAAATTTATTTAATTATAGTTTACATTAAGATAAAAGTACCCCAAAGAATCAATACGTTTGGTTACGCATAATTGATTTTCAAGCTTTTCTAATTAGACTCTTTGCAGAGACTATACATAAATTCTTCATATTAATTATTAAAGCGCTTTCTAATCTGAAAGATGAACGTGAATTATAAACAAAATGCAAATAATTAAATTCTCTTTGTTTATCATTCATCACAATTTTCGTATGTTGTTATACATAAATAATAAACTTTTTTAAATAACAAATTATTCGATTTCTTTGAAAATAAAAAATGACTTTGAAATTTGATAGCATCGTAGAGAAAAAAAAAATTGAATGCGTTTAACTTATCTACAATAAAATTGAATTGAGAACATCAACAGAATATAAAATTACCCCAATGCGAGGTTTTTTTATGATATGATACGTCAATTAAGCATTATCTTGATTATTATGCGCAAATTTTTTCATTTGAATTAATTGAATTTATTTTTAGCATGATAAAAGATGTTTACAAATAATCACAGCTTATGGCGTATTATTCACGCATTCTACTCAAGAGAAATTATTTTTAGGTAACTCAATAGATTTTAAATTACATTGAAAACAATATAAATAATTTTTAAGCTCAAAAATAATGACTTAGAAAGGCGCATTAAATTTCAGACTCATTTCATAGCACGTTGTGAGATGCAATATGCAGAATACACTGTTGGCAACATCTGTTATCCGAATAAAAGCAAAAAATTTTTTTCAAAGTATTGATCGCAAACGCATTTGCATCTTACGTTTAAAATTAAGAAATAAAATAAGAAACAAAATTTTGACGAGAAAAAAAAACTTTTGTCGTAATAGCACTTTTACATTAATTAACATTTTTTTGTTAATATGTTAGATTATTTTTTATCTCTTGAAATCAAAAATAATTTCTTTTTGATTTAAACATTAAGTTGTTTGAAAATTTTTTTAAATTATTTTTTAATTTTTTTTTATTATTTTTATAATCGTGAAAACAATAAAAAATCATCTTAACGCCAAACGCTTCATTAGGTTTGAAAAATATTAAAAATTTTCTCTGTTGAATGCGCGATCAAATCTCTCGATCTCTCGAGACAAATGATTCAAACTTCTTTTGAATTTAAATTAGAAGAGATTTTTAAAATGGATATTTGGATAATCGGATAAAACTCATTTTTAAACTGTTCTTAAAAATTTTTTATTAAATTTAAAATTTTGTCTCAAAAATTTTGCTTTAGGTTTATCATTGAAAAAACTATTTTCGAGCAAATTTTATAAATAAATTCGTATTATGAATAAGCTTTATTCTAAATAACTTAAAATCTTATTTTATAGCGTTAATCATAAAATATTGATTTTTGTTGTGAAAAAAAATTAGTTTGAGCTTGAATAAGATTAATGCAAGTTCATTATGCTTTCAAAATTTTTAAGCTTTAAGCTTTATCGATTAATGAATTCAAAGATAGCTTTGCATTAATTTTTCGCACACAGAATGTCAAGAATTTCAAAAATAACTTTTTTTTGTAAATTAAATTTTATTTTAAACATCATCGTAAAATATACATAAATTGAAATAAAAATTCTCAATCAGTAACGGTTTAGAAACTATGGAAATAAACATTTTTCTTCATCCTTTGAAGCTTTGACTACCTTATAAAGCTTTAGCTTCGTTTTCTCTTAATTATCATAATGAGAAAAATTTTCACTATCTTTAGCTCAATTAACGCACAGCATTTCACTTTGATCATCTGTTTATTACATGACATTCGCTTTCATCAAGACTAAAAGCTAAAACTCTTTTGTCGGGAGTTTCTCAGCTTACGCCATACTCGTTTTGCAAGCGTTTTATATGACGCATTTAGTGTAATTTCGGACGATGGATCATTTCATTTGAACTGATACAAATAGCGAATTCGTGCTCACTTTCATTTCGAGTGTATCGCAATTTTGACAATGAAAGTCCTAGTGTATGCTTATTTGCACAAAAAGCGCTTCAATGATTGTGTTTGTGTTACAGAGAGAAAAATTCAGATTGCTACATAAAGCCTATAACCAATGGAGTACACTGGCTCTAGGTTGGTGAACCGAAATCACTAATAGCACCATTGCAAGTGCTTTTTGCTCGCAGGAATTTTCTTTATACCAACTTTTGCAAATCAATGTTATTGAGTATCTGGCCGATTTAGGCATCGCTGTTTGTGGTATTTCAAACTGCAAATCGAGAAGAGGTGAACGCGCTCTAATCTCTTCTGTAAGAACCATGCTGATAGATGAAATGTTGCAGCTTATGAGTTTGTGAGTGTGTGTGCGTGGACGGGTAACTAAATTTGATTTTGTTTTCTAAATTGCCGTTCTCTTCTCTTTGGAAACCAATAATTATTGAAAGTTCAATTAAGAAAGTTTTTTATCAGCGTTAAAATAAAATTTTCTTTGCAGTATTCGTTTGTGTTAAATCGAAAATACTTTCAACTTAACATTTTTTTTTCGGTTGCGAAAATAAGATTATTTTAATCTTTAAAGTTTGTTTTCTGCACCAGAAACTCAATTTTTTAGTCTATATTTGCATTTCTTTCAAATTTAATTTTTTGTTTCTCTTTAAACACTCGTGACAAGTTAGAGAGCTTGGAAAGTTATCAGTAAAAGCGCATTTGACAAATTTCAATTTTGAATGGAAGAAATGAGCAATTAATTTTTTTCGAAGCTGTTTAGTGTTGCAATGCATCTTTCGCGCATTTCATTTTCAATGCGTTTAATCTTTTATTTGCATTTTTTTAAATAAATTTTTATGACAAAAAAACCAAACTCAATGCTAACTGCTTTTCACATAATTTTCATTTCACATTGAAATAAATTGAAAACGCTATAATATAAAATAATTGCTTAACATCATCACTTCATTCTCAATGTGTAAATACAATAAACTGCTCGATACAAAAAACTGAGTTTAATGATAAATGACTTGATTAATAAAACATTTAATGAATGTTTTTCAGTTTTTTGTTGAGCAAAAATTTACAAAAGGAAAAAATTCAAAAAATTGTTTATTCCTCGATGCGTTCATAAAATTGATTTTAAAAAAGCGTAACGAAAAGCAAGCCGTTCTCTAAATGGTATGCGATTCAGTTGCTTTATCTGAAATAAAAATGAAATGACCATCATTGCGGATTAACGAAATAAGCGCGCGGCTGTGTTTTCATTATGTTTTATTGACTATGAAACAAATGCAAAGAACGCAAGCTAAAGTATAATAATTTATATAAATAAAAGAAGAACATAAGTCAAGATAAAAAAATTTTTGGAATTTAATATGAAATGTTTCGTTTCGTTTTCATATGACGCGAGTGTGTTTTTTCTTTTTCTAAATAAATTACTCAATTTGATTAAATTGCATGATCGTATTAGTATGAGATTTTAACAATATTAAAATTAAAAAATTTTAACGATGAAATGCAGCTGCTTTTGTATTCTACAAATTGTTTACGATTTAAAATTTTATATTTATAGTCGTTGAATATTTAAATAAAATGAATAATTTTATTTTCATCGATAGAAATCGTCTATTTCCAATTTAAAATGGATATTGAAAATTCTTATATGAATAATGTTAAATCACAAACTCAACATAGTAATGCCTAGAGAAGTTTTATGTTTTCAAAGCAAAATTTTCTGAAACTTTCGAGATAGGCAAAGTATCAAAAAGTGTAAAACTTATATTTAATTTGCAAACAAAATGAAATTTCGCTTTATGTCGCACGTATAACATAAAAAAAAAAATCTTTAAGTCGATTTCGATGAAAATAAAATTTAAAAATTTCAAAACCATTGCTTTCAATACTCGTCTGTGTTGCTTTCTATTTTTCAGAATAAAAGATAATCAGTTAATCAAAGCGATTATCTTGATATTGTTTTACCTAATCGTGTAATCGCAAAACAACTTGGAAAATTATCCTCTAATCAAGTGATTTGTAGGCAATTAAAATATTTTTTACTCGAAGCAATATGTGCACATATAATTGATTAGTTTTAGCGCAATACTCAACTGTCATTTAGCATTACAATCGCAGTGAAAAACGATAAATCAAGAAAATAAATTACCTTCGACTGTCTGCGTTGTATGCATCTGAAAGTGAAATTCAACAAACATGCGTTTAACAATATTATTAATGAGAGTAAGCTTTAATTGGATTATAATGCTGTGTGACAATGAAGTCCAGCTTTACTTTTTTCTCTCTCTTTGTTTAGCTTCTCTCTTACAAAATATGCTGAAAAAGACCACACACACAAACATTGCATTTATTCATCTGTTGAATTTGAAAAAAGTTTATAAATAGCGCATATAGCTTATATATGGCAATGGTTACGGTCAGTGGTGCAAAATGGTAGTGAACGTCCAATTGTAAAGTTTTTTTTCTAGACAAGTGCAGAGAAGCGAAAAAATGTTTTTCGAAATCAATGCTTTTATAGACAATAGTGTGCGCTTTCTACTTTTACCGTTTCGAGCCAATCAAGTGACGATAAAGTGTGTGTGATCCGCAATATCCAGCAGTAAAATAAGCGTAACCAGCATTTAATGCGTTTACTACATACTTTTGATTCTATTGTTTTGTTGGAGTATATGCGCTTATTATTAAATATCTTTATCTTTGCTGTGCAAATGTTTCACAATGATTTTCACTTCGCTTTATATCTGATTTATTTAATATAAAGCAAGAGAAAAAGAGTTACCCAAGCTCTCTCTCTCTCTAGCTCTCAATCTCTCTCTCTGTCTCTCTCACTCATTCTCTCTTACTCTTTCTCACTCTCACTCTCCAATAACAAAAATTTCATAAATGGCCGCATTTGAACGCGAAAATCTTTTTTCCTCTTTTTTATCATACAAAATCCTCTCCTTTTATGTTTGCGTATAAAAGCAAGAAAATAATTAAATGACTATGTTACGCATCGTCAACTTTTAAATTTTTATTAAGCTTTTTTTTCTCTAGTCGTCGACTTTTTTTGAATACATTATTTGATTTTCTCTAGAAATCGAGTGTTTAAAAAAAACGAGTAAACAAAACTTAAAAAAACATCTGACCTAGTGATTAAACACTTTTTCAATTCTTTTCGTACATTTTAAAATTATGAAAACGATTATAAAAGCAAATTTCGTCTGAAAAAAATGAATGAACGAAAGATTTGTAAGTTCGCGTATTAGGAATTAAATGATTACTTTCGTGACCCACACTCGCTTATCGTCTTCAATTAAGTTTTCTTCTTTTCTTAACCACAATTTGAAAGAAGAAGAAGAAGAAGCGCGATGATACTTGAGCTCGTGTCTATTTTAAGAGCTGAAAGAAGAATAAAAAGGAGTAGAAGGAGCGAAGAGAGAAAAGCGAAAGATTTTTATGAATAAATTCTTAAGGCAGAAATTTTTCATAATGAATCTTTGGAATAGAACTCATAACATATCACATATAAAGTGATGACATGCGAGCCTTTTAAATGCAGAATTTTTAGGCTCGAATAGAACGGAATTCTTTTACTGCCTGTTCAAACGACATTTTACTGCTCAAGCATTGGCTCCATTCTTTACGCACATCTCTCTCTCTCTCTCTCTCTCTTCTTCATCCGTCGCACAGCTCTGCTTTTCATCTCATCTCATCTCGCGTTCTCATTCTATTGCTTCTCTTTGATCATCGTCACCATCCTGCTGCTATTCTCTCTATTTCACTCTCTCTTTCTTCTTACTATTATATATTGCTTTTTAAAAAGCTTAATATTTCCTTTGGAAGCGAAGGCTTATCTTTACACTTTTCTAATTTTAATTTCTGGAAATCAGTTTTTTCTTTCTTTCTTTCGCGTAGTCAACAAAAGAAGAGTGAGACGTGAATGCATCAGCGTTCTTCATATAATATTTGGAAAAATCATTGCGAACTCAGAAAAACAGATGCTTTTCAACAAGTATTAAAAAACACAATCAACGGATGCATAGGCCGTGAAAAATCGCATTGTAAAGTCATCGACTTTTTGCAGCGCTGTTTTTCATTTTTACTTCTACATTATTTTCATTTCAAATTTAAAAAACGCTGTCATTTTGTATTTTCATGGAAAACTTGAATGCCGAATTAACACGTAATTAACGAAACGAATGCAAATCGTTGACAGAAACTTGCGACGAACTGAGATGTTGCATTTTTCCATCAGCTCTTTAGCATATAAACTATTTACAATGGATGCTGGTGCGTTCAACAAGCGTTTTGTGAAACTGTGAAAAGAATGAGGTGTGTGTGTGTCAAGTGGGAGGTATGTGTGTGCATCTTATCGTCGTTTATATACAGTGGAAGCATCTAAGTTTTACTTCGCTTTTAACTCCCGCAAACAATCATCGGTTGAGTATTATACTTAAAGAGCTCGCAATAAAAAAAAAATGAGTACAGCACTCAAAACACACAATACTCACTGTTGCACAAAGCAATTATTATGAACTTGTCGTATACAGTGGACACGAAATGATTACATTTCTTCTTCGCTCTATTCTTCTTCTTCTTCTTCATCTTCTTCTTTCGTTTTACTCGTCGAGCGCGAAACGAGACAGCGTTTTATTACAGCAGCAGGAGCACACTCAACTTCTGCGATGGTAAAGCAATAAAAAATTTTTTATTATTACTGCCGATGGAAAAAAAGAATTAAGAAGCGAAATGCCATTTTTGCGAACACATTTCTTAAAATGAAAATTCCAAGTATTTAGGCTTCAATACGAGCATTGCACGGTATAAGCATGAAATCTACTTCATTAGTGATCGCGTCATCCGTCAATTGAATTGCAGTTCGCGCGACGAAGTTCCTTCTTCTTCTCTTCTTCTTTCTTCTTATTTTCTTCACTACTCTGATCGCATTCTTGTTCACTTCCTTATTTCATGCTTTAATTGAGTGCCGATCCATTCAAAACACAATAAATATATTTTGCTTTTAAAAGTAAAGCAGCCATCAATTCTTCTCATCGCTTCATTCCTTCGCCTTCTTTTTTGCTTCTCGCTCGCCATTTACTTCTTCGCCCTCGCACACACGTCGTCTAAACACATTCGGATACATTAGTGATTCCGAGCACACGGCAGCCGCAATTAGTTACTTAACAAGTCGCTTGAATCTCTCTTTACAAATATGTGTGCGTTAACTTTTCTGGACCCGTTAACAGGAAATTGAAACGAGTGATGCTTTTCTCGCAATCTCTTTGTTTCTATTGTTTGTATTTCGATCACCGCTACTAACCGCACAATTCTCTCGCTCACTCTATCTATCATCTCATTTGATCGTCGTTTTATTCACGTTACTCTTTCAATTTTCTGCTCGAGTTTTGTTTTCATCTTTGCCTGCGACGGAATTAAATTATATAAAAAGAGAAATTCAAAAGGTGAATTTTATTTGTTATGTTTTATGATAAATTACTAACACTTTATTTAAACTCGATCGTATCACAAAAAATCATTACGAAATCAAGATTTATATTATAATTCACTACAATTCAATTCGAAATGTTCAGAATCGGTGGAAGAATAGAGGCGAAGAAAGAATTGAATCTGTTTTTATTATTAAAAAGGAAGCAAATAACAATGGGCGCACAATAACGAGTGATCCGAACGGTAGCGATCCTCGCGATTGTTGACGTTGCGAGAGTGAAGAGAGCAGAGGAAAAAAGAAAAGAGGAATTAAAATTTGCGAATGGAGAGATTGTGTTTA
>NCKU01000726.1:0-34368 GCA_003675995.1 Dinothrombium tinctorium | reverse complement strand
ATTTCTTTTACCTAACAATGTAAACTTTTCTCTTTCCTTGAGTGTATCAACACCCATCGTACAGCTCCCGACAGAATGTTTTGTATTATATCGAGAAAATAATGCATTATTGATAAATTAAACGAACAAAAAGCAGATACACTCAGACGCACAGAAATTTTCCCATTGTTGGCGTCTTTACAAACAAAAAGATGAAAAGTGGATCTTATATTAATTGCGAACGCTTACCTCTGTTTCTTCTTTTTTACACCCGCTTTTACTTTGGCCGGCATACTGAAGTTTTACCGCTCCCTTTCGCCATGCGAAAAAAAGAAACAAACGCAGAGTGAGCAGCGGGACGCAATGAGCGAACGGTTCACGAGTGGGGAGGCATCGCCAGCGAAAGCGACGGATGCTCGCAAACACAAAGCAAAGAGTAATTTTCGGCGCTCTGCTTTTCGCGATTGTGTGCACGGTTTGGGTCTCGACGTCTCAACTCAGCGTCTATTTGTACACAGAGAAGAACTACAATAAGCCGTTCTTTGCCACTTATGTCAAGACGTGCACATTGGCCGTTTACTTTTTCGGCTTCTTTTGCAGCAAACGGTGGCGAAATGAGTGCTCGCTTTGCTTCACTCGCGTTCGAAAACGCAATGTCAAAAACGTGAATTACTCGAAATTGGCGCAAAACGACAACGACGAAGAGCACGACGATAGCGACAATGAAAATGCGAACGAACCCGCTATCAGCGAACCGATTTGGGTTCCGATCAAATATAATTCGTCGAACGACAGCGATGCTAACGAGTCGATCGATACTAGTCAAGAAACGAAGTGCAATTCGGATTCGAGTAGTTTTAAAACAGTGAGGTTCAATCATATGACAGAAGTTCGTCAATTGTCAAATAAAGAAGCTACAGAAGCATTGTTCGCTCGTCTTTCGCACAACGCTTCGATTCAATTCGAGTTTTACGCTTTACAGGCGGCAAAAACTCTTACGATCTCACAAACAGCAAAGCTCGCTCTTTATTTTTGCTTTCTATGGTTCTGTGCAAATTTTAGCTATCAAATGGCTTTATTATACTCAAAAGCAACAATTGTAAATTTGGTTTTATGTACCTCCTCATTCTTCACTCTCATTCTCTCTTTATGCTCAACGACGAATTCATCGTCAGAAAAATGTAATTTATCTAAGTTTATCGCAGTGTTAGTTTCCATCATTGGTGTATCAATAATAATTGGATCCGAAACGCAAATGAACTCATCTAATTTGCCACTAGCATGCACATGGGCGCTTTTTGGCGCAGTATTTTATGCATTTTATACATTTTTAATCAGGAGTAAAGTGGACGACGAAAACTGTATCGATATGCCACTGTTCTTCGGTAATTCATTTATATTTACTAATCAATGAAATTTGAAATTTGGCAATCTTAAATGTTTTTGTTGTTTATTTTAGTTGATTTTGTTCCAAATTCATTTTCGATTTTAAAATTAGCTATCCAAATTATGCGATGTATTAGGTTACAGGAAATAGAACGAAACCTAAAACTTAGAAATTTCGCTTTTTCCAAAATTGATTAGATTTCCATCATTTTGCGCAATGGAACACGGCAACCGTATAGTTGCAATCGTATTTTTCTGAATTCTCTTATGCTCAGTGACCATAAATCCTCCGACATAATTAAAATGCATTTTTTCGTATTCAGTTACAGATTCTTCGAAATTGTTTTCCTTTAAGCTTTTTTCATTGACATGTTTTAATTTACTAAAATTGTGTTAATTTCATCGAGTATTGTTTTCAAATATTTTCTTAGTGAATAATTCATATTTGCGAAGTTTATTTAATCTTTTTGCGTTAAGAAACAGATTTAACCGAATTTTTAAGCACAATGTTTTCATCAAAAAGAAAGCATCTTAAATATAGTAATTTCACTGTTTACATTACAAAAGTCTAAATAGTTTTAAACTTTTCTGAAAACTTTGTGTGTTTAAAAATTACTTCCTCGAAAGCTGTTAACACATTATGCGCGTGTAAGTTTTGATGCATATTCAGTGCAGTACGCATAAAAACAACGTTTTGTCTTAATATAAACGCAAATAGCTAATCAGTGTCCGGGTCATTCGTGCCGTTGCACTGAAAAGCACCCCACCCTTTGAAACTATAAAAAGATTTCGGATGAGGACGAGAAGAAATTTTTATTTTACTATGTCTCCTAACCTCATAATCTGCAACTACGCTACCAACCATTTCATAGTAAAAAAGAAAGCATTCGACATTTACTTTCGTACACAAAACAAAATTTTAATCACTTTTTATTGAGCAGCGTGTTAATTACACTCGAAGAATGCACTTTCTCTAAATGAAAGTGCTTTTGTATTGAATTTAGCCCGGAGCTTAGGTTCGAAACACCATTAATGAAGATTTTTTCACAGTTTTCGAAATTATTTTGATTGCTTTCGTTACAGAAAGTTAATGAAGTAAAGGTGCGAGTAATGGCAGCGAACAACGAATATTTTGTTTTTAAATCTAATATAATAAGTTCAGCGAAGGCCTGGAGCATGAATTCAGCTTAGATTGTTTTATTATTATCTCTTTTTTATTAATGTTTCTACGCCTTGTTTTTACACGTACACAAATCGAAGCTTTCGTCGGCCGTTATTTGCCACAGCTTTAGTTCGTTTAAGTTTCAAATCCCCTCTACGATAATCTCAAGCAAAAAACTGTCGGTTACTCAACTCTTACGATTTATCCATTTGTCGTGAATTGTTAAAACGAGCGATCGTTTTACATAAATACAATTTATGCATTCTTAAAGCAAAATTTTAAATTCTTTCGCTTAGTTGTGGTCACGTTTACGGCGAGATTGCATTGATATACAATTCATGCGAGTTGTAATTCAATCAAATTCGTGAATTAAGAATTTTAAAAAATGCAAACGCTTTGCTGTAAAATTTTCTTACTCACCTTTTTTCTTTCCTAAACAGGATTTGTCGGACTTTTCAATTGTACATTCCTTTGGCCAGTATTGTTCATGCTTCACTATAGTAATATCGAGTCGTTTAAATGGCCCAACGATGAACAATGGTGTTTAATGCTAGTCAATGGTCTCATAGGAACTGTTTTATCTGAACTTCTCTGGCTATGGTAATTTTCCTTGCCTTTGACAAACTTTCTAACGCTTAACGGTTTCTAGGGGATGTTTCCTTACATCTTCATTGCTCGCAACACTTTCTATATCTTTGACTATACCTCTAACCGTATTATTCGATTTTTTCTTAAAATCAATTCGATATCCTGTTCTGCTCTTCTTGGGAACAATACCAGTGCTTGCTTCATTCGTATTCGTCTCTTTCCTTTGTCACTACGAAAGCGATACTCTTTTAAGTTGGGACCCGATCACGAATATTATTCGCAAAGCGTTGTTTAGAAGTCGATTTGCCGTGACTAATAAAAATAGCGAAAATTCATCGCAAACCCAGTTACTAATCAATGAAGAGATTTAAATAGCAATTATTTTTTTACAATTATGCTGTGATAAGTCATCATTTTGTTTTTGTTTTTTAATAAAATATAACTTTTTTTAGACTAGATTTGGCTTCTAATTCATATCGAAATTCGCTTCTTTTAACCATCCATATAAAAGATCGCTGAAATACGCATCAGCTTAAGATCGTAGAACCATTATATTAGGCAAAGCGTTTCGTCTTCGGCGCCAATTTCCCAAACTGATTGAATAGCAACGCAATTGTCGATACCAATCTCGCGTTTCAGCGTGTATTTCGGCCTGAAAAAAAAACAATTTTTTTTAAAGGAAATCGCAAATTAATTTTCTATTTATTTTCTAACCAGCGACATAATAATAGTGATAAAATGCAGCGTGATTACATTAATTGCTTTTTTGTGTAGACAAGAACAAAGGAGCTCAGTGCTAAATAGTGAGTACAGAGAAAATGCTTAGCGCTAATATTAACTGAACGCTTGATTGATGGCGAGTTTGTTTCACTAAATTTAATCCCTAAAAGCTCGAAGGTTATATTTGTTTCACGGACATCAAATACATTAATTTCTCTTTTTCTTATTACGCTTTTCTTATTAGAACATATCGAAGTTCGATCGAAATGCTTTTATAAAGCGAAAAGCATTAAGTGACTCTTGTTTCCCA
Source organism: Dinothrombium tinctorium (assembly GCA_003675995.1). Lineage (NCBI taxonomy): Eukaryota > Metazoa > Arthropoda > Arachnida > Trombidiformes > Trombidiidae > Dinothrombium > Dinothrombium tinctorium. Next base: position 30,223 of record NCKU01000726.1, on the reverse strand, counting down.
TTAGTATAAAATCTGAGACTCTTTTCGTTTTCATGCGTTTTAACACTTTTCTATTTCACAGATGAATAAATACACTTTGCAATGCTTTCTAAAAACTTTTTTCTCTTGTAAATGTAATCGAAGAACGCATTTAAGAACATCTTTCGTAATTGTGACAAGCAAAATATGCCATTTCGCGTTCAATGATGTTTAGTAAGTTGTTTTACTTTTTGAGAAATGTGAATTCGCGTCTTAATTTCACGGTATTAAAGTACTAAAAGTAGTAGAAATTTATTTTTATCATTATTGTTTCAGCTGTCAAACGTGCAGCTCCCGAAAATATCGCAATTTATGGCTAATAAATGCATTAAATGCTTAATTTTCAATTTCTTTTATCTGATTGAAATTTGTAAATCTTTTTCGAAGCGTTTTTAACGATTTCGTGATTATTTTCGTTCTTTAAAAATGCGAACAATAAGCTAAAAAAGAAAAGCATTTTCGCGCAAAAGCAAACAAATCTTAAATTCACCTTCTCCTTATATTCCTGCTCTACGGTATTTTTGAACTAAAATCTAATCTTCATATTTCATGAAAGAAAAGAAGCAATTTCTGCTGCTTTAAGCTCTTTAACGACCACATATTATTTATACTTAAATCATTATTTCTTTGAAAAAGTGCCGATCGTAAATTGTTTCTAAACGGCCGAAAGAAAAAAGTTTTAATAAGCGTTGCAGTGAAGTTCGATGAGGAATACCAAAAAAATTTTTGCTGCCATATAAAAATTTGCTACTTTTTGCTTCTCTAGGTTCATGCTTCAATTCGAGGTTGTTGAAAATTTGTTCACACCGCAAAGTCAAATAAAAGACTGCGCAAAATTGCAATGCCAACATTGGATTTTCACTTTCAAGATAAGCACTTTGTGAGTAAACTAATTACCTGCACACGCGATATGTGTTTCACTTTTCGACTAATTTTACTTTCGTGCACAATTTTATCAAAAAGTAACGAAAAAAACAACGAAACAAATAGTAATGAATACAATAGAGCTCTGAAGATAACGTTCGCGATGCTTAACCTCTTATTAAGCGCTTGAAACGAACGCAGTCAGGATAGACAGCATAATGTCTATCGAAAGTGTAGATTATCGCGAAAAAAGTTCAAACATTGCTTTGTTCCACAAAAATGCTATTGTTTTGCTCTTTATGTGAAAAAATGAGGCTTCATTTTAATCCACTTTGCAGCGAACGCAATTCTCTCAGTTTGAGTTTCGAAGATAAATGCAAAATAGTTTTAAGTCAATAAATTTCGAAACGATTGCTGATATACATAATAATCTCGTGCACGCTTCTCTTTCACTAATTTTCTTGCATTTAATCTCCTCGACTGAAAGCAGACAAGAGTGTTGCGCATTTCTTCAATTTAACCTGCTTGTCTGAGCGCGAAAGTTTCATTTTTCGAAACTGCGAGACACGAGTCCGTCTGCCAATAAACTTGCGTAATCTCATTTAAAGTATCTTTAAAATGGAAATCGGACTAAAGGTGTTCGCTTCGAACGAGAGCTCATTTCTCTTCGGTGATTTATTAATGTGCGGAGGTGAAACGGGAAATCAGAGACAGAAATACAGTCTGCGAATAAAGTAAATGAATCGATGTTTCCGTACACTTGCCCTACACTTTTCAACCCACCTCAAGCGATCGACCCTTCCCACCCTCTCGTTCCCTTTTTATACCCGACCGAATTCACCCACAATTACACTTAATTACGCGAACGTGTTAAGTCATCGCGTCGCCCGCAGCATTAAAAACTGAAGCCATACCTTAAATAACCAAGATTCTTTAGTCAGCTGCTCGTGAATTTCGAATACATCTTCGGACTCACTTTCGGTGCTCACAACGCACGAATTTAAAAACAAAGGGTCCTAAAAAACGAAGCAAAAACGGCGGAGAAAATTATTGCCTGTCTGCAGAAAGGTTTCGATCTTACTCTCAACAAAATGAATCGTCCTCCTTTCTCCTTGGTCAGCAGCAGCACTGCTTCTTTCACGCTCGAATCATGTCTTACAAACAACGATTCTTTCTCGAGATTGTCCTCGTTTAAGTAATGCTCGTTCTTGCCCAATGTAATAAATAATGCATTCGCCGAGAGGAACTTCAAATTGCGGCCTTTTTTAAGCATATTGGCGTCGGTTATCGGTGTGTACATTAGCTTGCCGATCATAATGAATTGCGCCTCTTCTCGCGACCAATTCAAAATTTCGAGTGCGAGCTGTTTTCGAAAAAAAAGCGAATAAAAAGATCAAAATAAAATCGATTTTTAATGGTAATCAAACATCTGCAAACGATTGTTTGATTGCTTTCTAAGCGGACGTATTTCTCGTCTTTCGTGAAATTAAACTTTTTTCGACAAAATATTTTCTAGCAACATCGCTTGAAATAACTTTTTAACTGAAAATAAATTATTGTTATTATTATTATTTTTTTCACCTTTCGCAGTTTAATGTCGCCAATATCTTCGATATTCGCTAAACGACGATTCGACGCCGAAAGATTCGAAATGCGTCGCCATATTCTGGTCGGGGCGGCTGTTCCCTTCGTTTGCTGATTTATGTGCTCCAAATGCAATTCGACCTTTTGCTGCGCCTCTCGCAACGCTTCCCTGTCTTGGTGATGATATGGCGTTACTTTGTACAGACGATTTAACAAAAGAGGATATCTGTCGAGTGTAAAAATAAAGCGAATGAAAAAGCTGCCATTTCTGAATTTCGCTCAAAATTAAACTCATTCATTCCATTGCTCCAAAAAGCTTTTTACCGCAATCGTTTTGTTTGCCCAAACCGTTTTTATGCTTTTGTTTCATTCGTTCTTCACTTGAAAAATACGAATATCAAAGCAGTTCTTTAATCTTTTTCTCTTTTAAGATCGCAAAGAAAATATTTTTCAGTTATAAATAATACATGACCAATGCAAATACACTTCATTCTTCTTTATTCTACTTTATCCGCTCTTCTTAATATTCGTTTTTTTAATTTAATGAATATTATTTAAATTTGAATTTTGAGTTTAAAGAAAAATGTTACTCTGAAAAACTCATTTTTATCTTCGAACAAACAGAAGAAACTGAATGAATAGGTTAGTGAAACGTTTCGCCGTACAAGCGAATTATTTCGACGTTCGAAAAACTCCGAATTAATTTCAAAGAAAATAAATTTTTCAATTCACTGCGAACAGTGAAGTTGCGAAGGAAATCAAATTCAACATTCAATTTCTAATTTGCAATTCGCGTGTTACATACTAGTTGTAAAAGAATACTCACTTAGTGACCCTTTGCACGGGTACCATCAGGAATGCGGACAAATTCATTCTTCGCAGTAATGTATTCTCCATTTGCGAAACGCGCAAAAATATTCGTAGCAATTCTTTTTCTTTTTCTAAATGATTCAATAGAAGCGACGCTGATCCTTGTCCGATGCAATACGTTTCGAATGCATGAAGCATTTCCGACGATTCCATAAATATCTTGCCGATATTAACGGTTGTGAAATCCTGCGTTTTAATCGAGCGTTTTGTGCAATCGCGAGTCAATAAGAAAATTAAAATGTTAGATACAAACTAATTAATTACATAGTCGCTAACCTCGTCTCCCTGTTCGATGGCGATGTCAATTGCGTCTTGGAGCTTTTCCGAGAATTTAGAGTTCACACTAATTAACTCTTCTAAATTGAGGAAAATGCTTTTCAATTGATCTTTGTGCAACAATCCGGCCACTTCCATCGGCCGATAAAACTCTTCGCGAATTATTCGCAAATCACGCCCATACTTGAATTCGGTGTCTACGTACTCCGAAATAATTTCTTTACGCTCGCTGCGCTTCTTTTCGCACTTTTCACACACCAAAGAATAAAAAAGATGACCAGTCATGTCGTCCCGCAACGGTTCCATGCTGTATTCGCAGTCCGCACATTGATGATCAGTTTCGCCGATGGCTGAGCTGTTCGAGCGACGGATTTTCAATGGTTTACTCGTTTCAATTCCAACACCAGAGTCGTTTCGTTCAACTAACTGTCGAGCATTCGAGTTAGTCAAAGCATTTTTAAGATTTTCATCTTCCGTGTCTATCGAATCGGTTGAAGTGGTTGTGACAGCCGAGTCAGTGGAAGAATTGCTAACGTTGCTCGTCCTATTGCGTCGATTGCTGCTTTGAATTAAGTTATTCGTTGTAATATTGGCCTTTTGCTCGTCAATTGAAGCTAATACTGCGCTTTCGACAGGTTCCGTTTGATTGCAGTTAATGAGAATCTCGACTCTCTCTTTCGCATCTTCGAGATACTCAAGAATTTCATCCTTTGATGCACCGTCGAACATGGATTTCTTCGGCGACTCGCTTTCGCAGCGATTTTCGTAAATTGACTCACAATCAATTGATTCGTAGATATGGTCGTTGGCGGGCAGCGTTTCGTAAATATTTCCTAAAGAAACATCGATCACGATCTTATTGTTGCCGCTCGTCTCTTGTTGCTTGTTACAACGTTGTGATTTAAAACTGTTCAAATAATCCGAAGACGCAGTGCTCGTCGATGAGAATGGATCGTTGAAATTGTTGTTGCTTTTTTCATCTAAACTTATATTCACCTTATTCATTATCGATACGGTGAATTTGAAATTATTACTATCTTCAGCGCACGATTTTGAGTGATTCTCTTCGAACTCGTGACACCGATCGCCCTCGCACTCGCTGATTACATGCTCTTCACTGTCGCTCTGATCTAATAAATAATCATTTGTTCGCAACTGAGCTATAGACAGTGATCGATTGCGCTCGCACTCATTGTTTCGTTCGCCATAGCGTTCCTCATCACTTTCATAATCATCATCGTCATCGACAGCAACATTTGCATGCCCTAAACGCGTCTTCAGCTTCGCAACGCTGGAGAAGTCCGTTTGCGAGCGTTGATTGACTGCAGGTGAATTCTCTCTTTCAATCGCTTCGAGTATTGCTATTCGCGATACTTTATGACCAGAATTACAAAGCGTCGTTTCTCTGCCGCTCGTTAATTGCCCGGCATCCAGTTTACGATCACTGCTCGTCATGGCGTTGATCTCTTCTTCTCCTGGTACAAGAAACAAACCGGAAGATAAAATTTTTTTGCGCTGCACTTTTGATTGCGTTTTCAACTCGTCAAACATCTTAAGCAAGCTTTCGCATCCATCCACAAGAATAGTAATCAAGAAAGGAGAACGATGCGTTCACAAGCATTGGCCAAGTTCATCGAAAAGGAACTTTTCCGGCAAACTTGATGGGACGAACACTTTTTTACTCATTTCTCTCTTTCGCTCGCTCGCTCGCTCTCTATCTTCATCTCAATTGCAACACTTGGCGCTTATCGCTACCATTTTAATAATCATCTCGATTTTCTTTCGGTAATCTTGCATGGAGATGTATGAAACCGAATCGAATCGTTTCTTTTTCAACTTTAATTTTTTATTTTATCGCTGCCCTTTTCTATCTAAAATTAATGATACTTTTTTCGCTTCAAAATTTCGCTGCGTTTCCTCGCTTCGCCCAGCGAAGAGCGAGAAATCAATTACGATTATTATTATGGTCAAGAATATTTATCGAAAACTTTTTTGTTCCGCAAAAGCGCATAACTTTATCGATTATTTCACAGTCATGCATGTGAACAGTTTGTTTTCTTTCGCTTGCTTCAAAACAAATATTCGCTTATGCACCAAAATGAAGTGAACTGCTTCTGCGAAATTTTATGGCGATATTACGAAACTTGAGCGCTATAAATTGTTGTGTTCCGACTTATGTAATTCGATTAATTGTCGCAACAAAATGTATTAAGTATACCGTTTAAGGCACTGCAATACATCTTTAAATTGAATAATGTTTTTGCTCGCACAACTCACTGTTAACAACTACCACTCGTGCGATGCAAGCGTAAAACATTGCATTAGCTTCGGCTCAGTTTTTCATTTGTTCTCCCAAAATCTTATTATCAAAATTAACTTTGAATATTTAAATGCGAACGAAAATCTTTCTTCTCTCTCGCTCGCCGTGATTGAATGCTCCGTGCAAATTATTTCGTAACACGTATTACATAAGAAATTTTTAAAACGTGTGCTCTTTTTAATGTTTGCTGGTGATGCAAAAATGTAGGACACTCGCTATATACTACTGTTATTCCTCGATTTTTCTCTTTTTTTCTTACACACTTTGTTTCTTCTCTCTTCGCAAGACGAAGTACGTGTTAAACTTTTTCAGCTAACAAAAGAACAGCCACATTTGAATTGAAATAAAATTAAATTATTCAAATTATTTTTAGACAAAGCGAGAGAAAATTTAATTGGACCTATTTGCCTAAATTTTTTTGTTATTTTCACTAAAAGATTTTGATACATATAAAATTTAAAATAAATACAATAAGCAAAATGACTGACGATGAAATGAATGCTGTAACTTGATTTGAATAGCTTACATTACATTGTGTTATTTGTTATATATTTTCTGAGAAAAATCACTTAAACGAATGCATTAAAACTGACCTCAATTAGTTCATATTTAAATTTAATCATCGCTATAGTTAATGCTTCTATTATCGAGGGTTTTACGGTTGTCCAAAAATGACAGCCGGTACACGCCTCTGCTTTTTATTTTTAGCCAAATTTCGAGTTAATAGTTTTTAAAGTTAAATAAAAAAATATTAAATTTCAATTGAATTTCTGAGCAGTTTTTTGATAATTATAGGAATTCGATAGAAATGAAAGAAAGTTTTGCTTAAGGGAATTTTAACGAATTAAACGATGCAACCCTTTCAATTCAATCAGCTCATTTGCTTCAATCGCCTTCAAATTTATTCGCAATTATTTTCTCATTTACATCACTAAGCTATCAATTCAAATCACAATCAAATCAAACGATTTTCAAAAAATAATTTCAAGCATTGAAACTAAAAATCCAATTTTGATCGCTAAAAATTATTTCAAGTTGATTTAGAAACCTTTTTAAATTTGTAAAAATATCTTAAATTCGAAGCATGAACAGCAAAAACGAGTAGAATGGTTTAAGCCAAATTCTCACACTGCGGATCAGCGCAGTCACTGATCCAAAGTAATAAACAAGGTCTAAAAAATGCAAAATAATTTTATATGTGAGAAATTCTTTTTTTGTGCAAAATAACGTAAGGGTAATGTGCATAAAAATTAAGATATTTTAATCTGCCATTCCTTATATTTATAATACGATTATTATGATTATTATAATTTAGCGATGCCATGTTGTTTAATTTATTAAATACATGAAATTTATTTATAACCGAACGTTTTTCATGCATAACAAACACAATAAAGCAAAATTCAATAATAATTCGCTTCAAAAAATTGCAAAAGTGCGTTTGTTTTACTCGCTAATCAGTATAATTTGTCGATTAAGAATTTTTTTGTTTTTTAAAGTTGCTTTTTATTTTAAAAACAAGCAAAGAAATTTATTTTCAAAATGAACAAACAAGTCTAATTTTTTTTTTGCATGAAAATAAAACGAAATGAAGGTATAATTCATATGAAGAGAAAATTTCGGAAAAGTGTGCACCCGTAATTACATAATTATTTTTGCTACATATTTTAGAGTTGCTCAATGTTTAATTGCAATTATGGGAACGTTGGCGCCCTTCTATGTTCGAAAAAAGTTTATTTGACATCAAATGTCTTAATTGGGTTTATTTATGTAGCATGGTTGGCGAGCAGGCAAAACGAAATTCACTTATCGTCGCTGATTACTGCTCTATTGCTTTTCTGTCACCATATAATTGTGTAAATTTTCGAGTGCTAAAAATGCGAGAAAAGTATGAGAATAGTAGAAGTGTTGCATAACACTGTTGCTGCGTATTATAATTTATGTCATTTCTCAATTTGGCAAAATGAACTCATCTCATCTGATCTTTGTTTAGTGCGTAAAATGCGAGAAACGAATTTCATATTTTTTCGCTTTTTTTGTGATTAAATTTTTCTTTAGAGTGAAAAAAGTTATTAATTTCGAAAAGAAATGATATCGGGGCGTTTAATTGCAGCTTGCTTCTATATTTTCTCGCTCTTTCTTCTCTCACTTTTTTGAAATTAAAAGGCGATTCGTTTTTTCTCTTCCATTTAATCTGTTTTAACAGTTTTAGCAAAAAAAAATTCTTTAAAAAATCGCTTCCAATTTCTTTTTTAAAACATACATAAAAATATTTTCTTTGCAAAGAAGCAAGTTCATTGAAACCGCAATAACAGAGCGCTCACACTCGCTTACTGTTCACTGCCATTCAGACCATTTCGACCATTTCGCTCATTTGCCAATTACAAAAGAATTTGGAAATCGAAAAAGAAGGAGCAGAAGAAGAAGAAGAAGAAGAATGAGGGGAAAAAAGAATTACGTCTCATTTGATTTTCATTCGCGTACCTATCTGCTCGTCAAACTTCTAAAAAGGTGAATACCTTTGGCCATTGTTTCGCTCTACGCAACAGGATACACTGTTATTATTTCCTTTCTTTTCGTCGTCGATTGAACTGCCATTGTCCCTCTTTTATTTTATGCTACCTCTCAATCTCTCGCTCGCTCGTTCACTTTCTCTACAATTAGTTAAATGCGACTGAGCTAACGACAAACAACCATTGCCATTACGGAATGAAAAGTGAAAAAGGAATCGAGTGAGAAAAAGAAAGACACTTCGCAGATATAAGTGCCCAGCTTATTGTATCATTGTGCATCGCTCGAAACCAAATTCATGCCATTGATGTCAGAATATGATAAATTAATTTATCGTTTCTCCTCAAACAGTGAAACTCAAAAAAAGCGTGGATATAAAATATCCTGAAACTATCAGAAAAGTGCGCTACTCACTTTTCTGTTATATCTTACACAGCGCCACTAGCTCGCTTCGCGTGAAATTAGTTGCGAAACAATTTTTATATTTTTGTAACTTTTAATAAATTTTCGCTGCTTTCTCGCTTTGAAGATTTTCTAAACTCGACGCTAAAATAGAAATGCTCTTCTGTCTGCGGACGACTAAATAAAGCGAGGAACGTGTTTTGTCACAATTACATAATTTAAAGCACTCTATCAGCAGAATGAAGCATTCTCGCACGCCAAATGAAGGTAATTTTTGTCTCTTGTCACAAATGGCGCAATTCTTTTATTTACTTTTGCACATTCAACAAGTCGTAAATTACCGCTAGAAGTGTTTGCCGCTTCTACAACGTCTAATAAAACGATCAATTTGAGACGCAAACAATTAAATTTGAGCGGAAATTTTGTACTCCGCAAAAGTGATTGAATATTATTTTTACTGCCTCGCAAAAATCATCATTTTTTCACCTAAATCTAGATTCGAAACGAAACGGTAAACTTTTGCTCGACCATTTCTTTTAATAATACAATGTTTCATCGCTGTGTTATTAACTATTTTATTATCATTTTTTTTCGCTCTTTTCTCTCTCTTCCAAATTATTATTATTATTCAGAAGTTAAGCGAATAAAATAATGAAGCCACTACTGAAGTATGTCAAAGCGAAGTACGCAGCGCTTTTTCTCTCTCTCTCACTCGCGATACGCGAATTATAATTTCTGGAAAAAAATTTTTAGGTCACATTTATGTGATCGTGTCCTGCTCCCTCTCTTCTCTCTCTCTCCCTCAATAACAAATACCTTTGTTTGCCCCGTATTGCGTTTTTTACTTTCACTTGGCGTTTATTGAAGCGATAATTTACAGCGAAATGCGAATAAAAAACTCATGTCTTTCACCCGTTTAAACGATTTCAACTAAATGATTATAATAATCGTTCACTCACCGAATGCAAACTGCGATAAATTACGGCTGTCCGATTCTTGAAAGCGTTTAGCTGATTTTGAAGAAATCGAGTCGAAAACATTTTTAAACTTCTCCCCGTATCTTTCGCTTCCGTCGCAAAGTTCATCAGAAGTTTCGGAATGATCACTTTTGCTCGCGGCGACAAATTGGCCCGCAATGTCGTCGTATATAGATTCTTCCTCTTCGACGATAGTATCATTGATGTGCTCAATAATTAACGTATCGTCGTAATAAGATCTAAAATGTACATGCTTCTTGCCTTTACTTTCTCTTTGATGCTGATGCGATGGTCGAAGCACTGCACTCAGCGTGAAACTACCTTCGGCGAAGCTATTGCTCTCGTGGTCGCGTCCACCGAATGTTTCCTCCACTTTTGGCCCTTTGTGAGAATCTAAATTAGACGATTTCTTGAGAATAGACTTAACGCTTGAATCGTCATCGTTTTGCACGCATTTCATGTTTGATTTATGAAAAGTGAAGTTCGTGTCTTCGCTTGGCTTCGAGAACACAATGTTCGACTCATGTTTCTTTTTGCGCTCTTCTGTTTGACAGAAGCCAAATTTATGCTCGCTCTCCATTTGATCGCTACTGACTACTTGTGAGCTATTGACGCAAATTCTCTCTGCTTCTTCGTCATTATCGCTACGATTCAGATGCTCGCACTGTTCTTCGTCGCTGTCAGGATAATCGGGGTCAGGTACCGAGAAACTGTTTGCTGTCGATTCTTCTCTGCTTTCAAATTGATGCCTCGAGTCGAAATCGCTGCTCAAACAGTTATTGGCACGTTGGTTAAAACGAGATACATCGTCTTTGGGAAAAAGTTTGACTCCCTGACCACCGATTCTCAAGCTTTGCGATGAGCCCTTCTTCAGCTTCGATAAAACAGATCGATGTCGCGCGTAACTTCTCGCTTCGGACGCGGAAAGTGTGTGCAAAAATTTGTTTTCGGTCAATTTAGTAGCGAGTGCAGAGCTTTTTCCCATCTCATCGATGTCATCGACGCGCTTCTGCTCGCTCTCGTCGATCGCGTTATCACTTAACTCGTCATCTGAAAGTTCATTTAGATTTTGTTTAATCAAATCGTATGCGGTTAGGTCACACTCTAAAATAGACTTTTTCGAAGAAACCGAACTAAATGGATCTTTGATCGACTTTCGCAATACACGTAAAACGCGTTCGTTGACCGTAGCGAACGAAACCGATTTCGAGCTGTTAAGTAACGAATCGCTTCTTTTGCCGTGCTTTAATTGCTTTAATGATGATTTCTTTGAAAATTTCACATTCTCATTTTTGCTGTTAATGGTCGATGCATACGTTTCGGGCTGATCGTAACTGACCGAAGACTTACAGCGGTCCACTCGAGGCGATTCTGCTGATGCTAAATATGGCAGCGACGGAAGTGCCGGAATTGGCGGCATCGAGGGACAGGTACAATTCGCCGGTTGACTGGCGCTTTCTTCGAAAGTGTTTCTTGAATTGTATGGGCTCCAGGCGGCATACAACACATTTCGTCGCTTCGATTTGGTCGGATTTCTTATCGTAGCATTCAATGTGTCGGTCAAGTATTGCGACGTGTAGGAAAGAGGTTGAGGGACACTGTCCATAAAGTAGTAAATGGCAGTTGTTCCTGACATTGAATTATATGAGTATTTGTTTGCTGTCGCCGGATTCCGCTGCATTTCATCTTTGTCTACGTGTGACTTTGACTTACGTCTCCAATGCGAAAATAAATTTGGCCAATAACTATTTTTCTTTAATTGACCGCTACTAGCGGTAGCGAGTTGATCGCCCGCATTAACGCATCCGGTCGCCGCTTTTCCGCACATAGGGTCATACAATCTGATTCTACTTTCATCCATTGTTTTCTTGTGTGAAAAGAATAAATAAGAGCAATCAAAGCAGCAGATGGGCAGAGGTCGATCGAGTGGTCAGTTTTAGTGGCGAACTATTTGCGTCCATCCTGTAAAAGAGGAAAGGGGCGGATGAAACATTGAGAATAATTGCCGATCGCGTTTAATTCGTAAAGAGCTGCGAGTCAAATGATGCTAAAACAAGAGCAACGCTTGTAAACGCCGTTGTAAACGCTATGTATGCAACAATTATAAATATTTGTAAAAACGTGTCGTGATCTCGATCGAATGTGTAAAAAGAAAGTCGTGCAAATATTTTGTACACAGCAATAATCGACGAGAAAATTTACTTTTGCATATCAATGAGCGAATGCGGTGTGTAGAATTGATGTCAACCGTGACGCGAAGATTGGAGCGAGAGAATAAAAAGGGAAAGAAAAAATGCAAAATCAATAATAATCACCCACATTTTTATTACTAACGTGTTAGCTTATAAATCGCAATCAGCGAAACAATAATAAACTTCTTCACGCATCTTAATCGCAGTTTACGTTCGCAATACGGCGATCAATCATCACTTGCTTCGCGCGCTTCTATCTCCGTTCTTCTACAGCTGCCGCCAAAATGGCTTGCGATCATTTTCATTAAATATACCAGTTTACATAAGTTAAGAGCGAAAAACATGCGAGCAGGAGCTGTACATTCTAATCGAGTTATGGTACTGTTTGCATTCAAACACAAACAATCTGTTTTCATTTTTCGATCAAATGCCCAAACCTATACACTTGCTTGTTAAGCTGTCCTCTACTGCGAACGCACTGCATTTTAGCCTCATTTTGTTAAAATATTACACTAGTAACCGTTTTTTAACCAATTTAATCATCGAATTGATTGTTTGCTCGCTTATTTCAATTGACAGCTTGTCGTTTACCGTAATTTACTTTTCGAGTTGAATGAAAAATTCACAGAAAATAATTGCTACTCTTGGCTTGCAAACGTAATTTGCTGAGCTTAAAAACAAACAAATTCAACTTTTGAATGAGAAAAAGAGCGAATTGATCAAACAGTTCTTCTCTCATCATTCAAGTTTGCGATTTGCTTAAAATTAGAATTTTGTTGAAATAAATTAAACGAAATCAAATTTAGCGTGCGTCACTAATTTCGCTTCGCTTGTTAGCTTTTAATCTATGGTTAGCATTTCTGAAATATGAAATTATCGTTAATTCACTTCTAACCGATTGTTACAGCTTAATAAACGAGAGCCGCTTTTTGCTTTTCGAAACATCAATTGGTTATTTAAGGAAAAGTAATGAATTTTCATTTCTCTAACACCGCCAACTTGGTTTATGTGTACGAGTCAACTCTTAAAATTTATGCAGAAGTTTATTTAATTTTCGTTCGCCAATTTTTTCTACTCACTCGCAGTGTGAGAAACTTTTGCCACTTTTTTAAATTTATTTAAGTGTAAGAAAAACGGTTCTGTCTTCAACTACGACATTAATTATACGGCGCAACGCTTTCGACGTAATATTTAAATTAGTGAGCGCAAGAAAGAGAAGGAAAAAAAATTAAAAATGTTCACAATTTTTTTCTTCTCATATTTATTCTGCTAAATATCATTTAATTTTAACTTGAAATTTTTCTGATTAAACGAAGCTTTTTTCGGCGGCAAAAGTAGAAATAATTTTCTCACCAAAAAATTGTTATTATTTTGTTATAATATAAATTTTAACTTAAAATGAGCGTTTCAAAACTTTTACCAAAAGCGTTTAATGTGGATGGTGTGCGGAGCAAAAGTAAACGACATTATTCAAGGCTTTTTACAATTTTTGCGGACTTTGACATTAATTTTTCTCGTCATACTTATAAACAAAAAATATTTATATACACGCATTTTGCTTTTTAATAGCGCCAGCAATTCGCATTATATACTACATGCACACATTTGAAATCATGGCTCCACTATATCATATAATTGAGCGTGGTAACGGCGAATGCAGTTGGAATAAAGTTCTGTTATAGTCTGATAATATTGAATAAAACTTCCGCGAAATGAGAATAGGAAATGAAATAAATTTTTATTGCTCGCATTATTTCGCCGGTGAAAGAGAGAGAGAGAGAAAACAATTGAATAGCAAATTTGAATTTTATTCGTTTTGCTTAGCGAAGTGAACATTAAAAAAACATGAGCAACGCGCGCAAAATTTTATTTTACTATCTAGCTCATTCGTTTTCATCGCTTGTTTCGCTTACTTTCACAAAGGCGGATTTCGATCGCTTTGATTTCGAACAAAGAAAGAATCAGAGAAAAAAATGAACGCTGCGAAAACGACAGACATGCGATGGAAAAAGCGAGCGATAAATCGAAACTGTGAAATTCGCAGACAGCGTACGCGGAATAAAAATTTTGCTTTGAAGTTTTTGTTTATTCCCAATTCGAAAACGTCGCCATCAATTACTTCGGCGACCAACCTTCGAAAAGTAATTATAACGGCAATGATTGAGAAAAGGTGGGACATGCATCTGATGAATCGGGAGCTCACAGATGTAAGACGCAGTCTAACAAACTTGATGTCCATAAATGTGAACCGTGTTTACAGGGTCAAATACGCATTGTTATTTTTCGTTCTCAAAACGTTCTCTTCGCTTTTTTAAAGTTTCGCATACAAAGTAGAAATTGGAAATAAAAACTCCACCTTTCGCAAGCATACAACGAGATAAATTCTCGAGCACAGACGAAAATAATGGAAAAGAAAATTGAATACGCAGGCTGAAATCCGCATTTGACTTTTTTGGTAACCCAAGCGCGCTATTAATGCAATTAATTTCATGAAATTTCGAAAAGAAACACGATGGATTCACATGTTTTTTTTTCACGCGAAACCGGTCCAAAATTTGAAACAAAAAACAGACAAAAAATTAGCGTGGTCCATTGTTATACCCTTTCTATTGTCTACACATATTTTCAATGCGTTGTATGAGAAAATATACTCGAGACGCAAAGTTTTCTTATTAATTTTTTATTCTCTGCATTCTCGCTTGATTGAAAACACGATTCCTGGAGCAGACATGCATATTTTCGCCAGTTATTGTATGACGGAATTTGTTTATTGAAGCAAAAGATTTGCACATTGTTTACCCAAATTATTTCACTAAATACATACGACGTGTATGTATGCATCGCGTGCGTTGCTTTGTTATTTTCGATGCGATATTAAAAAATAACTCGGAGGGTTTCGTGCCACTGTTACAAATTATAACAAAAATATTTATTGCCATTTTTGTTTTAGGGTGAAACACGAATTTTGAAAACGCGATTTGCTTTTAATTGGAAATTCCGTTTCTTTCATTCGAAAGGCAGTAAATTTCGCGAAA
Organism: Dinothrombium tinctorium; assembly: GCA_003675995.1. Taxonomy (NCBI): domain Eukaryota; kingdom Metazoa; phylum Arthropoda; class Arachnida; order Trombidiformes; family Trombidiidae; genus Dinothrombium; species Dinothrombium tinctorium. Next base: position 15,174 of record NCKU01000726.1, on the reverse strand, counting down.
TGTTTGAAAAGCAAAAAGCATATAATAAAATCATAATCCATACAAATCCCACGAATGAAAAGAAATGGAAAGAATTGAATGTTGCATGCCTGCAGTATGACCTCCCAAAAATTCTCGCAGCTGTAAAGCGAAAATTTTCGACACCAACCACCACGTCTCTTCGCGTTTTTAGCTTCGTTTTTTATTACACATCTCTGCGCCATCAAAAAAAGAAGCATACCTACGCGAACTGCAAATCTAATCAAACCGTTAATTCAAGCGAGTGATTCGGTTATTTTTCACCAAAGCGACCCACTGATTTTTTTACGACTCTGATACAGAAACATACTTTTACGTGTTATGGTAGAAATCAATCTTCATTGTTCATTTTAAATTTATTAGCTTTTTCGAAAACAAATGAAATGAAAAATGTAAGCAGTGGAAAGTGAAACAAACTTTCTGTGTTCAATATTTTGATGATTAGGAAAATTAATTTATGCGTGGTTTCAAAAAAACGAGAGACGCTCATAATGATAGTTATGTGTGAAAGAAGTTTTCACATTGAAATTTGAATAAAAATTTCCTCCCTTCTACATATTACAACATTCAAGCACAAATCGTGTTTTATAATATTCATATTTAAGTTTTAATATACGCCAGTAAAGCGAACGTTTACTCGTAACCTGTTGCATAACCTTATTATTTGCAACTGATTCAATAATATTAAATTCGCAAACGAATGAAGTGCGCAAAAATTATGAAATTTGATTAGGGTTCTCACGAGATAGACTACTAATCTGCATTTGACAATTTCATTCCTAAGCGTGAAAACAGAAGAAGCGCTTGTTTGGGTTTCAAGTGCGAGCCGAAAGCTAATTAAGTTTCGTTCATTTTTCAAATTCTTGAAATAGAAAAACAATTCATTTCTCAAAACACAATTGTAAAGTAGGTTTTCAACTTTTTTTTCTTTCCTCGCTCCTCGAAATTGACGAAGCGGAAGATGAGAAAAAGCTTCAATTTTTCGATGCTTCAAAATTCAAAATTTCAACAGCGAAAAATTACACGATAGAAATCAAGCACATAAAATGTGTACGCGTCGATCGGCGCGGGCAAAATAATTTTCGTCTCGCTGTGTGCGCTTGCCGTCAGTCAAATGAATAACTTATTACGGGGTCATGAAGCGTGATGTGTCTCGCTGAGGGCAGAGAAGATACCACCAAAATTGCATGTCGAGCAAAACAGCAACAAGTATTTTCTATCAAATATCTCGCGCGTTCTCTATCTCGCTCTTCGAATCGATGTTCACTGCGTAGCACATATCACAAATACGTTAGATGCGAAAATCTGCGACTAGCCTTGTTTCGCAAAGCCGCCAAAAACTTTGAAGCCTCTCCCTTCGAGTCGAATGACGAGAAAAAATGGCGAATATTAATTTGGCGTTATTTTCAATTTTTTGAAAATGTAACTCGACGAGCAATTTTTATGGTATGTGTTTCAAGGCTTTCATCCTTTGCTCATTTTACTCAAAATTTATTTCAGCATTTTAATTAAAATGCTATTCTCAAAAGTGATGAAAGCGCTAATTACGACTTCGCTTTTCAACCCTACAATAACAATTAAACACGTGTCTTAACCTTTCACGAATCATTAGCTTCACCAAAGACAATCCGTAAAAAATTGTTTTTCCGATCACATCTAAACGCCTCACGTCTGGTCGTTTCGATAGCTTTTCTCAGTATTGATTTTGAATAAAACATCAAATACACGCACGATTCGAGCTGATGGCTTATCTCTAACTGTTTCAAGCTTTTTCTATTCTGTCCTTCTTGCTTTTCGGTGCAATCTCTCGCTTTGAATCCAAAACCAGAACAGAATTCGCTCACCGCTATTATGTTGGTAGTAATAATTTATGTATTCGTAATCGATTCTAAGTGAAACTAATTCTTATCAAAATAACCTTTTTAAATAAATTAAAGTTCTTAAATCGATTCGAGCGCGCATTTATCGCTTAATTTTCGATATTTAATATTGACTCTTTAGTGGCTAGGTATGAGTTGGTACGATGCTTCGCTCTTAACATGAATAATGCGGAATTCAAATGATGGTCAATAAATTTGACTAAATCACACAAACCACCCAGTACGTTTTACGCCATTTTTTTAAAACGCCAATTTTTTATACTCGAATGAGAGAGGAAAATGAAATAAATTATCGAGTGAATGAAGCTTAAATCAGACATTGCGATCAGTTTCCTCAAATTTAAATTTAGCTAAGTTCGCTTTGAAGAGAGCGAAGAGCCAAAAAAAAAATTAAATACATTTTCTCTCTTCGAAAGATCACGAAACGTGATCGGTGAGAAAAATTGTGCGATGTTAAATTCGCATCTTCTCCCTTCTGTGAAAAGCAAATTAGATTTAATTTTAAATTTTCAACAAAAAAGGTTACCATTTCAGATACGTTTTCAGTATTTAAAAGCATCGAAATTGAAACAAACGAAAATGATAATTGCGTTTTTACACTTTAAAATTATAATTTAAAATTTTTGAGAAAACAATTGAATGCATTGAAAAATATTTTTAGCTTTTGTTGCTTTGTATGCCCAAAAATAGGGTGAAAAATTGAAAAGAATCGATGTAAGCAAATTGTTGGAACATGAGTTTTTGTTTTTGCAAATTAATTTTTAACGCATTTCATTTACATTAACGATTTTGAGAACTTTTTTTTCAAAATTCGTATTTTAAGTACACACAATCTCCGCTCTTTTCTTTTTATTCGAAAAATTCGCAAATGTCGAAAACTCGAACGCTATTAAAATAAAATTGTAATTGAATACAATACACGGTGCCATTTCGCTGTCCTATTTACAAGCGAGAAGAACAAGCAAAAAAAAAAAAAAATTGATACCGAAAACTACTTGAAAAGTGATACTCGTACATTGTAAAGCAGCTACCTTCTTTATTGCTTATTTTCGTTTCGGCGTCTTTTAAAATACGAAATGTTAGGAAACGGTTAGGAACTGAACACTACCGCTACAAATCGTTGTATTTAAATGTGCATTATACGCATTCGAAAAAAAATTAATTTTTATTTTCGCTGAAAATATCGCCATAAAGCGAAAGGGTGCACCGAAACGTGCGACACGCATAAGAGGAAAAATAAATATTTAGTTAAATAGTGTGCGCCGTTATATAATGTGTTATTATTTTAATATTCTCATTTTAAAATTTTTTTGATTACTTTGCGTAAACGATTTGAATTTTTTCTCTATTCTTTAATTCACCGTTTCGCGCGAAGATTAATTTCATATTTGCGTTTTGTTATAAATTATGAGCTAAAGAAACTTTTTCGTGAGTTTTTAGTATTTTTTCCTTTCTTGATTTACTTTCATAACGTTAAATGCACAGCATAATTCACAAAACTTTAATTGTCGGTATTGTTTTTGATTTTTAGGCTATTGTAATGTTCACGAATTGAATTAAAAAATAAACGTTTTTAAATATTAGCCTTTTTAGCTATTTAAAAATAAGGTTTGGTATAATTTGAAAATTGCAAAATATTTTTGAGTACGCGCGCGCCTTTTCTTTAATGTTATTGTCGCTCTAATTTTCGCTATTGATTTTAAAAGTTGATTTGACTTTGTAATGAAACGTGTATGTAAATTAAAGCAATATTTAATGTAAGAGAAGTTTGTCGAAAGAAGAATTTTAAATTTTGCTTTTAAGATACTGTCTAAATTTTAATTACTTTGCAAAAACATTTGAATGCGAGTGAAGGTAGTAAAAATGTTTTTTAAAGGCTAGCGGCAAATAGGAAGTGGAAATTCGTTGCTGCTCGTAACTGTGTAGATTCTTTCTAAGACACACAAAATCCGTTTTCAAAATTTTTTGAAATCAAAGTGCTTTTTGAGAAAATTAATGATTCAAAAGCATTTCGGAAACTAAGTCAAAAACCATCTGCTATTCGCCAACACTCGCTACAGTTTACCGCTAATTTGTTGAGCTTTTGCTTTATCTACAATAAAATTGAATTACAATTCAGAAATAAGGTTAACAAATGCGTTTAACGTGTATTTAAATTCGTAAACGCTTTCATCGCTCATAACTACTCAAAATCGTGCTCTCCTGCTATAGAAACAGTAGAAAGAAAAGGAGAAAAGTTTCTTTTTTCTATTTCAAATACTTCTAAATTGACAACTAGCCACAAACGCAACAACATGATGATATATTTTCGTAATACTAACCTTTCTGACATTCAAACAGAATATTCGCCAAAAGCTGATATTGCAGGCAGCCTGTTGAAAAAACAACTAATTTTTTCACATTTTCACCGCAAACTCGAGGCAGAGAAGAAGAAAAGCATCAATATTGTTAATCGATGTAACGAGCAATTAAGTGACGATATTAACGATTGAAGGAAGAAACTAATCGTTCGCAACTGATTCAGTTTTTTCTTGCTTATTTCATAATATTTTATAGGTCACAAATTTATGATAAATTTTCGAAATTTTTTAGATGCGCTTGAATTTTGTTTTGCCCGCAAAAAAAGTTTTTCTTAATCGTATTGTTGTCAAACAGGACAAGATGAAATGTAAATTTAGGTTTTCAACTGTGCTTAATTATTTGCTAATTTTTTGAGTGAGTTTTGAGTGGCGCCGAAATAAACTAAATAATCTTAAAAAAGAGAGAATGAGCGAGAGAATTACTGTCAAAGGGCGTAATGTTAAAAATTTGACACAAAAATTAACAATTTTACTGTAATAATTATGTGATAATACAATAAAAACGGTGGAAAAAGTTGAGAAATAAAGAAATTATTCGATATGCACTTTTTTCATCGAACAAATAAAAATAAAGAACAGGTAATATTGAAATGAATCAAAAAAGTTTTTCTTATTGCTTCAATGAAGAAGAGAAAAAAATTCAATTTCGCTTGTGACGGAAAACTCTTGATGGGATTGGTTCTCGTCAAAGAGTGCGTTTAAATTTTTCCTTTATATTCGTTTTTCTTCCCGATGCAATACATTCGCAAAGAAGTAACCCTATTCTGTCACACATTTAGAAATCAAGAGTATACATTATACACTGCACTTCGCGTATCAGCTTAAAAGCAAAAGCAGAAATTAATATTAAGGTTGAGCCTATCCTGTTCGTGGACTGTTTTTCATAATGCAATGATGAAGCGGCAAGCAAATAGGCTTTTTCTTCGAAACTTTCTCGAAAAGGTGCAACATACACAAACGCACACACACATACACACACACGCATAACAACGCGTACTCGAATCGAGAACGAAACCGAAATTAAAAAAGATGTAAAAAGGTTGAGCGAATTTTTAAGGTGGGAGCGAAAGAAAGGAAGTGAAATCTATCTTTTTATCTATCTCACTCATTTTCTTCTTCTCCCTTGAATCCTCTCTTCTCTTCTCACTCTCTTCATTTCACTCACTCACTCACTCTCTCTTCACTGCTTTGCCTCACACCGAAACGGTGAAAAGGTCGACGAATTTGACCGGGTAGTGGCTGGCGAAAAATATTTTTTAATTATGCTAAATTTCATTTTTATTGCAGTTATTATGGTCACTCAAATGTACAGTGTATTATGGCTAGAGAAGCTTCTTCGCTTCTCATTCAAGAAGACTAGTAAATAGCGAGAGGATATTTCATCTTTGTTAAGTGTAAATCACAATTTTTTCTCACATTTCACTTCTAATTTGGCAATAGAAAGCAGTAAATGAAACACATTTATAAAAACGGAGAGAATGATAATAAGGAAATACTACTGAACAAAACTCGGAAGAATGCGAACAAGAAGAAGAGAAGAAGAAGCGAATGACCAAATATCGTTTCTTAATGTGGTCAATACAGTTTTTTCTTTGAAAAAAATATTTTTCCACCAAAGTGTGGTAAAAAATATGCACAACGATTTTTATTTTTACCTTCGAAAAAAGCTTCAAAATAATGCAAGTGGCTGATCTTTCTAATAGTCTTCGCAAGTGTTATCTTCTATTAATATCATAAGAGAATGCAAGGTTATTTCGTGAGTTTTAACACATTTAGCTTTTAATCAATCTTATACAATAAGAAACGAAAACAGTGAGTAATGAAACAAAATCAACAAACGATATTCTAAGTTCACTGTTTGCAAAAATATTTTAAAAAGTTTTTCTTTAGAAAAAATGAGAAATATCATAAAATTTGATCATTTTTTTATTGTTGTTGGATCATTTTGTAGAAAGGAATTTCGCACACAATGGTAATAAAAAAGCCGAGATGTTGAATGTCAATTTTTTCACACCTTTAATCTCTTCAAAGTAATATTAAAAATTTCAACAAAAAATTAGCTGAAAATTTTAAAATTTTCAAAAAAAAGAAGAAGGCTAAGGTGCTATAAGATCAGCATTAGAGTTTGTCTCGGTTCAGAATGAGTGCCGAAAACTTTCATTTAAATTTTTGAATTTTTTATTACACAGAGAGGAGGAAAGAAACGGACGTTCCCGAGCAATAGTGCTGATGTAATTAAAGATTACGCTTTTCAAACTTTGCGAATACTTTTTTTTCATAAATCCGGAGGATATGTTTTACAATTTCTGACAGTTACGATGGATATGTCCTGTAAACAAAAAAAAATTCGCCCTAAAAAACGACAGCAATAAAGCGCTTAAACCTTAGGAGGTATTATTTCCCTCTATTTCTGCTGCGCTATGCTTTTCATTTCTTGTTTTCAGTTACTTGCATAATGAATAAAACTATAAAAAAGAGAAATGGACAAATTGAATTTTGGTTTCACTTTTATTATGCTTTTGTGACTGGTGTAAAAACTCTGTAAACTTAACTTTTTTCGAAAGTACTTTTTTGAAAATTCACGTTTCTTTCGCTTACTTAATTTGATTTATTTTAAAATAATTTTATTCCTATGTACTCGATAGAAAAAGCAACGTAACGGTAATATACCGAATATGAATTAATTGAATCATTAAGAATTTAACGAATTTAACCTATTTATAAATACAGCCAATACAAAAATGTTTTGCGATAATTCACATTAAACATACAGGTTTGATATGGATACGATAGAGAAACATTTTGGCAAACTCTGTACATTTTTGTAGAATTTCGTTTATCATTTAAATGGAAATCGATTTCAAAGCATTTTCAGTTTGTATCGAGTAATCGACTGTATTTAAGTAAAAAGCAGCTTAATATACATTAAGCTCGGGCGCAAACAATTATTTTAGCTTTAGAATTAAGTAAAATTTATACGCTTGATAAGCAATGAATTTTGCTAACATAAAAGAAGAGTTAAGCAACATTTTTTAATCTTTTGCCGCTTAAGATCGATGATTCAAATCTCGTATAAATTAACAGGTTCGATCGGCTGCCGTTCTGCGAATTCTTCTTTATTATGTTGATTTAATGCGCGCCAATATGAAAAAGCTCTTTGTTGTTACATTCTGCTAACCCAATTTTGATCGTCTCGTAAAGCGCGATTAATAAATCAGTGTGTATATATAGTATGTAATTAAAAAGCAATTACTGTCGAGTTTTATCTGCAAAAATTTTTATATATGTGTATTGCTCGTTACTACAATTTGGCAAAAGAGTAATTATATTAATTCTTAGAATAGTGAGAGGAAGAAAAAAGAATTCAAACTGCACGGTTACAATCTTTATGCGCGCTTGCTACTCACGAAAAACATGTCGTCACTTGCTATATACAGAGTTAAACGGAGTAAACTAAATATAAAAAACTATATAAAAAGTACGAAATTTATGGTTACAAGCATTCGAGTTCTAATGTAATGCTTTAGCAATTAACACGAAAAACAATGACAGCGTTAATCGCCCAAGATTTACAGCGTGCAGATGGCTGGCCACTGCGAACATTCTTTGGCAAGCATTTCGTTTGAAGTGTGAACTGATGCCTTTTCTTGAACAGAGTTTTGCCTAAATAATAGTGATTTACAGCCCAAAATGAGCCTTTTTTACGTGCAAAAATCTTCCGTTAGAGGAAGAATAAAGTCGAATCAGGCGAAGTAGAAGAAACAAGTTCTTTGGCTGTGTGTGTGTATGTGTGTGTGTGTGTGTGTGCAGAAACTTCTTTCTGCCTCTCTCTATCTCTTTCTTTCTCGAAGGCGAACCGGTATGAAGCGAGTGAGTTACAGATTTGTATTGCAGAAGGATGTCGGTCAATTTAGATCCTTGTTTAATTGTTCCCTTTTTTACTTGAAAAGCGAACGAAACGCATGAATTCACCGACAGACGGACAGTGATTTGCATTCATCTGGTCGTCTTTTTTTGCAGCGGCAGCAACATGAAAAAGCACAAAGGAAACGAATGCAAACAAAGAGAGAAGTAAAAATGTGATGAAAAATCCGCCACATTCGCAATGCGAGCGAATTATGTTTGCTCACTTCAAAAATTTGCCTTATTGCAAAGTCATTCAGAAGTCAATTACACTCGCCAGCATTGTACATCGCTTTTTGCGAACTGCAAAGTACATTGACTTTGGAATATTTCGAATCGAAAGTTTTCACAGCAATTTGAAAGAGCAAAACATACCTTTGTTACATTTTTGCTAAAATGCGACGTTTTAGACAAATAGTCACTGAACGATTACAAGAAGCAGAGTCTGATGTATCCATTGTGGAGAGAAGAAGTGATTTGAGTGATAATTTTATACGGCAAAACGAACTTTCAATTGAAATTCGTACAAATGAATTCTTGAAAAGTGAAAAACTTTTTCAAATTGGTCACAAAAGGGTGAAAAGCAACGAAACAATGAAACGTTGAGTTTGAAAAAGTTAAAAGAATAAAACTGAAGCGAAAAAGTTTTTCAAACAGTTTTCTTTCCGCTGTTCACTGAAAGCGCACAATTTCTTCTTATTCGCTACACGAGTAATGCGAACAACAGCAGTTCTCGCTGCGTGCGTTCGTATAGCGAGCGAGGAGCGAACTGACTGTAAGTAAGTTTAAATCTAAAATGAAACAAGCACTCGATTTGAATCACGGCTGCAAAGCTGACCTTACAGTAGGAGAAAAACACACCATTGCAGTTGCGTCAAGCAAAAGGTCCACTTTACTTGTTTTTGTTTTGCTTTTTGGTTGGTAGCGAATTATACTTTTTCTCGTTTCGACTCTGTTCAACACTCGCACAACTTTTTCACATCCATTGTTAAAGTTGATAAACTCAAAAGCGCGATTCGAGCAAATTCAATTGCGGCTGAGAACGCAAATCAACTCTCGCAAAGCAACAATCGCTCTAAACAGTTTCCTCTCTCTGTCTGTCTCGCTCTTCTTTTCGCTCGATCAATCCACGCTTTAATTCGTATGAAAGTATTCAGTCGTTGAGAACAAAGGCTTGCAAATAAGCGATAGCAAATTATCTCAATTCGACGATCCAATTTTAATACGCACGCTTTTTTCGTCGCTAAATGCTCGCATAGAATCGGGTGCCAAGCGTAAATTAGATCGTCGTATGTAATCTGCTTCGTTGTAGAATTGTTTTTTCGCGCTCATAAAAACGAGCATTGAACACAAATTTTTTCGAGAGGCAAAATTGCGAAGAATAGGAAAATGTGCGCAAATGATTAATTCTAATTGTGGTTTAATTTGTTTTATTGCTTTTTAATTGTGAGAAGAATGAATGCGACGTATTAAAACGTTTCTTTCGAGAAACGCAAAAATAAGAAAAAGAAAATTTTTGTCGTGAATTGTAAATGACTTTAAATTCAAATTCAATTAAGTAATCGCAATGATTATACATTTTTGAATAACATAGCATTTGTTGCGTTTAAATTTGATGAAAATTAGTTCCGTTTTCAAACTTAGCCGAAATGCACTTCTTTTCAGTGCTTATGATTTATTAACTTTTTTAAAAAGCACTTCGATTTCTTATAGCCGAACGAAACGACACTCCTCAAGAAATTTGTGCAAATGTATTTTAAATACGTTTTTTATTTAATTTAACTTTTTTGAATAATATATCGCTTATGCAAAAAAGCAGATTTATACATTTTGCGATGCGATCAGCGGGAAGGAGGAAAAATGTATTCACATATTTTAACATCCGAAATGTTCATTAAAATTTGCTGAATTATATTTGAAACCAAAATTCGTGATAAATCAAACGGAAGGTAGAGTGTAAACCTATCAGAAACTTTGCTTTAAAAATGACATCAAGCTTAAACTCAACTATTGAGACTGTTTTTCTCACTTGAAACGAAAAAGCACCAAAATAAAAAATTAAACATTCACAGCGGTTGGAATCAAAGTGTATAATTATATTATCTAACTAAGGCAGGTTTAAAACAATTGCTTATTTGAGTTCGGCGTAAGCTTGCTAAGCAAAGCTTACGTTTCTACATTTTTGTCAATTTTCTTTTTGTCAACTTGAAAGCGGCACAAATCTTCTTTTTCGCTTACTTCGCTCATTCATTCGTTCGTTCGTTCGTTCAAACAATTAAAGCGAATTCAATTGCTTACGAGTTGAATTTGAATTTGAATGATTAAAAAAGCGAAACGCGAAATATCATTCTTCTCCTTTGTTGTCCAACTCTACACAAAAACGCTTAGTTTGCAGCGCAGCTTTCTTTATTTTTTCTTCATTATATTCATCATTTCAGAAGTTTAATTCAAAAGAAGCTAAGCGTTTTCAAAGCAAACCGTTTTACACGCATTGCAAATACACATAAATCGTGTCATTGCGAATGGCGAGATTAAGAGAGGAGAGAATGCAGGAGAGGCAGCAAACGCATTCGCGGTCGAATGTGCTTAAACTTACTCTTCGTTTTTTCTTCGCTCCTCTAAATTAAAAGTTTCACGGTACAAAGCGTGAAACGGACGTTTCACCAAAAAATAGCAACAACTTCAAATATTTTCTCGTTTTTTTCCGTTATTTTTGCATTTTCTCTAAAATTAAGCGCACTTAAAATTATTTGACATTTTTTTTCAATTTTTAACTGTAAAAATATTATTTAGCAAACGACGTGCTCTCCTAATTTGTGTTCAAACGTTTTTTTCAAGCTCAGGTATTTCTAACCTTTTGTGACTGAAAATTTTCAAGAGATTCAGCTTAACGCAAGTTTTTATGCAACCACACTTTAAGCACAAGGTATTGACGTTTTTCGGAAAAATATTTTTACGAAAAAAGCGAATTTATTTAAATTAATCCGCGAGTTTATTAGCAAGAATGAAGCCAAAAAAGTTTCTCACTAAGGTTAGAATCAGCTTTAAAGGCATATTTGACGGAAGCGAGTCATTGAAAACGCAAATTGTGGTTCGAAGCTAGTCATTAGCTTTCGCTTTATTTTTGAAATTATTCAAATTTGCTGCTTTTCCTTCGCAAGCATTTAAATATTTATGATTGCTAATTAAAGATCGAATACATCCTCTGGTGCGCTTGTTTGAAAAAGAGCTCGGAGAGAACGCATAAGCTAATAATTATTTATCGAGAGAAAAGCAATCAATTTGAACGAAACAAAAAATTTATCGTTTCTTTCCGTTTCGTTCGACTGAATTTTTCGCTGGAATTGAGCCCTTTCATAATAAGAATCGTCGTTTAATGAAAATTAAAAAATATGAGTCGCGAGTTTTTTCTTTTGAAAAAATTCAAAACTTAAAATGAGGCAATTAACTCATGGAAAATTATCCTGACGCTTTGCTTGAACTCGGTGCTTTAATTCAACTCTTTTTTTGCTAATTTGTCTTTCTCAGATTTTTTTACAACTTGTGATTTATATTGTGTAACAAAAGCATATAATCTAGAATATTAAAATTGTTTTTTCATGAGCTAATAAGAAAATGATCTCTTAAACACAGATCACAAATTAATCAGCATCATGCTCAGAATAACAAAAATTAATCACTTTTGTAATTCGACTCGCACGGATCGAAAAGAGTTTTGGGTTTCTTTCATTATTTTTCGCATTGTTTCAAATTAAATGATTCTAAATGAAGAGACTTTTATTCTCGAATAATTACGTTGAATTTATCAGTAAAAAGAGACGAACTAGTTGCGCAAAAATTATGTGTAAAACCATACTTGCTTGCGCTTCGAAAGCATAAAAAAGTTAGATAAACGCACTAACTGCTTGCTTTTCATATTCATAGCAAAACCTTTTCTTCTCGTCGAACATAAAATTAAAGAAAAATCGAATGAAAAGCAAAGAAGCAGCTAGCTGAAGCTAAGCGTCGTCGTTGTCGATCAATGAGAAAGAGATAAAGAGGTAGAGAGTGTGAGCAGGAGAGGTGAACGCTTGCCTAAAGTTAATTACTTTTTAATTCATTCGCTTTCTTTTGAGTGAAAACAAATAAAGCGCTTTTGAATTGCTTTTCGAGTGAAGACTTAGAAAAAGGAGAGAAAGCGAGAGAAAGAGAGAGGGAGACGAACAAGTCAAAATGAGAAGACATTAACTTTTCGGATGAGAATTGATCTTTAATGCATTATGCAGTTTAATTTATTTACTTCGCACAAAATGTCAATTTTTAACGAGAAAAGCTCGTTTCAATTTGTTCATGTTTAGCTTCGAAGGCATTTACGCATGAATAGTCGCTGTGAACATGGAAGCAAATCGCGCAAAGGTTAGAGTGCCTACAGCGAATTCAATTGCGATAGAACAATTTTCCCATAGCGTTTTTTATTTTTCACGCTGCTTTTTCGCTTTTGAAGCGCTCATTTCGATCGAAAAAAAGCAGAGAGAACACGAGGCTGCTCCGAGCGCGAGAAAAGGACGAAAAAGATTTGTTTCCTGCAAACAGCAAATAAAGGATGCTAAATCCAATCAGATCTCTCGGCTCGGCGCTTTGTCAGTTGCGCGGAATGAGCTTGAGCAAAGTAATCTATTTTCGCTTCGAGAGCGAATTATTAAAGCAGCCAATTTTGCTCCTAAATACTCTACGTTCTTTTTTTTACACATTCAACAGCAGTTCGTAAAAAATTGAAATATGATGAATGAAAATGAATAGCTAGCTATTTACATGCAAATTTATTTTTGGCAAACTTTGGAAAAGAGATCCATGCATGTGAAATCGCGCTATATCTCAATTAATTTAGACTGCAAAATTATTGAATGGAAAACATTTTTTCCATGGAAATTTTAAACGATCAATAATCATTTTTCATCGACCGAAGCACGTAAAATAATGATTTTATTAATTTTGCCCCCAAAACACTTTTTGCTGTTATTTTGCAAAACAAGAAAAAAAATTCTTTGATCGAAGCGTACGTAATTCAAGTGTCTGCTTATGAAATTGAATTGAGTTGAATAGAGCGTTCACGAATCAATTTAACTACTGTTTGTATTTATTCTGCTTCAAATACGGCTAGCTGTGCGAAATATGTTTTCTCGTTGAATAAATTTCACGAGAAAAAGAAGAGATAAATTGAACGCAAACAGCGGATGATTTATGGTTATCTGAAAAGCAAAGCAGAAAAAAAAATTCGTGTACCTTACAGGTGTAGCTATCCCTTGCAGAACGCAATAATTTACTCGCTATTGAAAGCATGGAGAAAAAGTAAAATATATGCTAATACTGGGAAATAAGCGATAAGATTGGTTAGAAATTTTTCTCAAAATTTATTTCTTACTTCAAACTCAACTCTTTACTTTTTTGAATAAATTTCAAAAATAATAATAAGAAAAAAACTTATTCGCTCATCACTGTAAACGCTTTCAATAAATTTTTCCTCGGATTTCGCATTGATTTTCATTAATCACTTTGATGTTAGTGTTTTTATTTTCAACGAACTTAAATGCACTAAACTAATGAACTAAATTTTTCAAACATCAAACTTTGCAAATGATAAATTTTGCGCTCAAATCGCTCTCGAGAAAGATCTTAACTAGGGAGGATGAGATGAATTTTAAATAATACTGCACAGGGAAACGAGAAAATAAAATTAATTCAAGAAATGAATTCAAGGTCCATTAAAGCGAAAGCATAAACCAAAGTAATCAAATTTTCAACGCTTCACACTGTTTTAACGGTGTTTACCTTTTGTACGCTGATATTTCCGAATGTTTTGCATGAATATAGAAAGAATAAAAGCTTCAGAAAATAATTGTCCCAGCTCTGTTAATTTCGGTTAAATTAACTTTTTTGTTTAACTAGTTTTTTGATATAATAATAATAAATCAGGTAAAAATGTGGGCGAACGGTTTAAATCAAGAAAGATGCTAGAGCATATAATTTTTTGAGCAATTTTTCATAATTAAAATACAATCTGCTCGTTTTTCTGAAAACACTACCCGTGTCTAGTAAAGGCCGGCGGACAAACTTTGACCGAGTTTTCTCTATCTCTCATAAACATGAAGCACATGCTCACAATTCAGAAAAGTCACGCTGTTGAACAATGAGAAAATATAAGAGAGAGAAAAAAATCGCTATTGTCGGTGTCATCCAAATCCGAGTGGTTAAATTGCAGCAACAAGTAGCGTAAATACTTGCATATTAACCCACACGAATTTGAAGAGCAAAAATTTAATTTCCGCTTTTCATTTTTCCTGAATGATGTATGTGCTCGAATGCTATTAGCTCATGTAAATACTCTTCAATTTGAGTGAGAGAGAAGTACGTGTTTTTATTTTTCCTCGCTTTACAATGTGCAATAAATCATATTTTGATATTTCAAATTTGTAGTAAACGTATCTCAATTTATTTGCATTATTACCGTTATTGCATTGCGAAAAAAGTCAAAATGTTTTCACTCTAAACGTTGCGCAATTGTAGCGGTAATTAAATCGAAGTGTTGCTTTACAAGAAAATACACACTCGTAAAGCAGCAATGTTTTATCTAGACTTAATCTTCATTTCGCTAGAAATTTAATAGTGAATTTGTCTGTTCGAAAATCACAAAATCTGGCGATAACTAATAGGCTAGCCGTGAAGCGCTTGACACTAACTCAGCGTAACGCTTGTTAACAAGCGATGTTCTCGCGCGATCAATTCAGCTTAAAATTGTCGCCAAAATTCTCTGAAATTGAAAGCTCAAACGAAACGACAGTTTGTTACCTGAAAGCTAAAGTGACAACTTTTCGTGCTTTTTAATTTCGCTTGAAATTGAAATGCGTCGAGAAACGCTATTCGAACGAAATTTTAATGTCGAGCGTGACATTGCGAATAATGTCGTTTGAGTGAAGCGTTGCTCAATTCAAAAAAGTTCATCGGAGCAAAAAATAAATAAATTTCTATTTATTCTA
>NCKU01000725.1:0-34397 GCA_003675995.1 Dinothrombium tinctorium | reverse complement strand
CGCTTCTCTCCGTTAATAGTTTTGACAAAACCGGCAAGTGAATTGCCAAAATCGGTAATACTTTTGACAAAAGCTGGAGATAAACGCCTTCCTCCGGTAATAGTTTTGACAAAACCGGTAAATGAATTGAATTTGACTGTAAATTCAAATCGGTTCACAAGATCAAAAATACGGACATTTTTCGTAAACATGCGTTTTAGACCGGAAAACAAGTGTTTTTAGTGAATTTATTTCACAAATTAAAATGTTTAAAAAATATTTCTCTGACTTTTCTAGTAAATAAAAAAATGTTTGTGCAAAATTTTTGTGCAAAGGGTAAAAATTTTGATGAATAAATTTGAAAATAAGCCACTGTTCATGAATTTTCGTGAAACACTAATAACCGCTAAATACCTATATAGAATCTCAATAAAATCAAATGAAATTTTGTCTGAACATAAAAAAAATAGTAAGAAAGAAATTTAAATAAAAATAAAACATAATGATTTCGAACCGAGCGGCAAGAAAATCCGGGATCCGGCCGTACAAAATTAGCCGCTTTCAGAGCCTTTTGGGTACAATTTAACAACCGAATTGAATTTTTCACATAGCATGAGTCATTAATCAGTTCAGATATTGATCGGCAGAAACATATATCATAGATAAAGCAGAAATTACGAAATCCGCATAAAAACCAGGTTTGAAAATTTCCAGTGAAAAAGAACAGGTAAAAGATCCATTTCAAAAGGAAAAGACCGGCATTTGGTTTGCGCTTTATTTAAAAAAGTAATGGTCTTATTATTTTCACGGGCGTTAAAACCAAATTTGTGTATTTAGACATTTAAAAACATATTCTCACCAAATTCCGCGCTATTGACCGATTTAATTAATTTTTTTGGATTTTGTTGCTGCGACTTTGTCAAAACTAATTTTTGAACAAAAATAATCTCGAAATGGTGATTGGAAACGAAATTAATGTAATTTGACAAACCGGAGTGCAGATTTGACTGCGCCGATACTCTAACTTCGCGGGTAGTTTAAATTTCTTTTATATTTCAAAACACTCAAGCTATTAAAGGTTTAAACAAATGACCGCTTGATTAAATATATTTCGTTTGGAAATGTTCAAAATATTGCGAAAAAGCATGCCTTCTCGGGTGATTCAACTGAAGTCCAATGAATCGGTCATTTTTAAAAATAATGATGCCAAAGTGTTTCGCGTATGTTAAACTTTCAAAATTTGCATTATTGAATTTCTAGGTGTTCATTTTGAAAAGTTATTAAAGAAAACATAGTGGATACTCGAAAAAAACACCTTGTATCTCCTTCATTTATAACTTAAAGGTCGCCGAACAGTTCATATCAAGCACTTGTGTAACCTTCAGGCTCTTAGTCCGTTTTCGTAAAGTTTTCATTCCATTAACTTTATTTAAATTTATTTTATAAAAATCTTTTAATAATTTTTAATATTTTAATAATTTTAAAAAAATTTATTTAAAAAATCTGCTAATCTTTATTTCAAAATTAATTAAAATCTTGTTTTGCCATAGAGCATTGGCATTTTCTCAATAGAATTTTCTATGAAAAACTTTTTCTTTTGAAGTCGCTTCAATGTTCTTGCATTTATTAAAATCAATCTTTTTTTGTGATACTAAGAAGCTTGCAAATCGGAGCATATATTTTCGAAGCTTAACATAAAATATATTATTGTATTATTATGTAGCACTTGCGGTGAAGGCTCATTCAAAATTACTTATAAGTAGAGCTGGAAAAATACAAGAATTTTAATTAACATTATACAATTGTATGATACACGTATGTATAATTCTGTATTTTTTATTAAAACCTCAAGAATTACACTATCACCAATGTTTTCGACTTAAGCTTTTGGCTCTTCGGTAGTTGAGAAGTTGTCCTCATTTTAATATAAAATTTGGATTCGATTTTAGAATTTAGCGCTCGTTTTGAATTACAAATTTGACATATTGAAATGTATTTTTTACATGAAATGAGCAATGATAATTTAATCGGTCGCACGTTCTCGACATTACAACTCTTCAATATTTGCACAAAGCTTTATTTTTAAGTCCCAATTGACAAGTTTTAGTTTAGTTTCACTTTTCATTTAAGGCAATACATTGAGCGCATTTCGTGATTTTGTTGATTTAATGTAGATGTTGTTGAGAAAATACAATAATGAAATAATTTCTCTTGTACTATACATTTGTAATACAGTATAATATGATGATGTATCATACAATGAATTGTAGTTTTCCAGCTCTACTTATAAGTAAAGCATCATATTTTAGACGCTATTTTGCATAAAAAATTTGTTTTTATCAACTAATTTCATATATAACTTCATAAATTTATTTTTATCTTAAAAAATCTCATTAAAGTCATTTTTTATGCCACGCCTACGAAAGTGATTGATTTTATCAGTTTATGATTTTTTTTTTGTTTTAAACGAAAATGGACCAAAAACTAAAACTCTCATCATTGAATTATGTAAGCGAAAATTTATGATAACTGAAAAAAGGTGTCAATGGATAACCTCAAATGGCCGAAATTAGAGTAAAATAAAAGAGTTTAAATTGAATAAAGAATGTAGTTTTTTTTCAAATTCAAAAATATTGATGAATACAAAACATTAAATTAAATTTTATTTAAAAATTCAATGATAAATTGAAGTGAATTAAGAGAATCTAATATAAAAATTTTAAAAATATAATTTCTTATGATAGCAACAGAGAGCCAAAAACTCTAAATTAGCTGATCCATTATATAAAAGAATATAATTTTTAACAGTAATAATAAAGAGATGTAGATTTAAATAAATTTATCTTTTGTTTTTTCGACTATTTGCGGCGGAATCCTGGAAAACGCTTGCTTTATGCGGAGATAACTGAACAAGTAAATAACGTAAAAGAGATCTTTCTTCTCAATAGTATCTACAGACTTTTGTCCTAGCTAGAAGGCAACAAATATAAAACCTTTGTTGCCTTTAACATTTTTAAAGCACACATATGATTTCTTTTCGCTGTTTATTTGCCATTTCTTACAATAAAATGATTAACAGCGTTCTGCTTTATCATTACTATTATTTTGATTCTATGGCTTCACAAATAAGAATGAGATAACAAAAGTGATTCTTTATATCTTTCGGATACTTGCTCTGAGCTAAGAGTGTAATTGATTAAATATCATTTTGTCTCATAATAAACGTCTAAGCTAAAACTTGTATTATTCTCCTTATATTCGTTTAATACAATATTTTCTCGATATTAATATTATTTCTCAAATAAAGAGCTTCGGACAGATAAATTGGCTATTTTATCAAATAAAATACATTAAAAAATATTCCGATTCTAAATTAGAGAGAGAAAGCAAATTAATTTGCCAAAGCTTTACATAAACTAGTGCTAACAAAATCTTTTTCTCAAACTAACAATCTCAATCAAGACGATGGTAAAAAGCTGCACGATTTCTGGATTCATGCTTTGCGCGAGTGAATGTGGTCATTGTTTTGATTTTTTCATTGTTTCTTTCCTGATGATGGTCAAAGTGTTGACCGAAACATGTCGAGAATGATTTTTTAAAATTTAAAAATTAAATAAATCCTAAGTTTTGTAATTACGTCAAAGTTAAGGTGTTAATCTAACAAATAAAAGCTTTTTGTTTTAACGTTTATTAATAGAAAAATTTTTCTATTTTTTCTATTCTATTAGAGAGTGTATCATTTTGAGCATCAAGTAAATATAATTTTTGCTTTAAGTTAAAAAATGGAGAAACATTTCATTTTTATTGTCACGACCCTGAGAATAAGAACTTTAAACACTTATCGATCTCTTCTTTGTTTTGACTACCTCTTATTTTTAATCAATTGTTTGAATATTTTAATACTTTCTTTGTGTGTTCTATTTTATCCTCTTATGGTTTTTACTCTCTCTTTCACTCCTCTAGTCACT
This sequence comes from Dinothrombium tinctorium, assembly GCA_003675995.1. Lineage (NCBI taxonomy): Eukaryota > Metazoa > Arthropoda > Arachnida > Trombidiformes > Trombidiidae > Dinothrombium > Dinothrombium tinctorium. The sequence continues at coordinate 30,450 of NCKU01000725.1, read as the reverse complement.
CTTGTCTTTTCATTATTTTAACTCTTACTTTTCCTCACTCATTAGTAGGGCTGGAAAAAATCGGCGTAGCCGAAAACTTTAACGTTTGTCGAACAACATTAAATAAACATATTTTCATACATATATATAGTTAATATGCACAATTTTTAAGAATTTTATTCGCTGATTTATATTGGCCGAAAAAGCATTCGTCGAAATAGCCGAAAACATAGACTCCGCTAACTCAAAATTATTTGAGAGCACAAAGTGCAATATATATACTAACGATAAAATGTTTCGATTATCGAAACTGAGTTTAACTGCAAAGCAATTTATAAGAGACGCTCAATTGAATAGATTTATTAAGAAAGGGTTTATCTGACAATCATTAATAACGTGCGATACACCCTTTCTTGATAAATCTATTCAATTATTCGTGATGCTTTGCAGTTTATCTTATTTTTCGATAATCGACACTTTATTTTGAAATGGTAATACATGAAACGAAATACACTAATTTTCGATGATTGAAAACTTTACTTTACAGAAAAAATTTCCCAAGTGCCTCGAAGAATCCTTGGCTATTATAACTTTGTAAAAAAAAAATTGAAAAAACAAATTTTGCGAAAAAAAATATTTTTTCGCTCCGATCACTACTCTTGTTGTGGAGCGTTCATTCTTGCAACACAAAGCTTTCTTACATGGAAATAGGCTTTCTTTTAATAAGGAGAACAATGAATATTATATGATTGTGCATTTTAATTTCTTTATTCAAACAAAACAGTTTTCTATCGGCCGAAATTGCCAGCCCTACTCATTAGTAAGCCGCATTTAATCTTTTATGCAATAAAAAATCATTTTTAAAGTTGCGAGTATTGAGCGTTTTCGCGCGCGGATAGCGTCCGATGTTTTGTTTTGTGTTTGAGCACGCCTATCACTACGCAAAATATCTACCCAGACCGAATCGCGGCGGTCACGGTTGAAAACGTGATGATATTATGAAAACTTAAACATAAATTAAAAAAGTGATACATAGCAATACACCATCATTGATAATGGAAAAAGTCATGACATTAAATTAAATTTGTGCGAAATAACTTATTTCCTGACCGAAATTTCAAACACGGGACTAGGATTGCATTTTTATCTTTGTCAGGCAAACTTTTGTAAGAAAACTCTGGTATGGCTTCCTTGTAAGCTTTATATACAAAGAAAGTAAAAAAGAGCTGAAAAGCGTATTCTTGTCATTATTATTACGAGTATTATTTAAATAATAATTGAATACTTTTATGACAAAGGGTATATCTGTATTTGCATTGTCGGATAAACCTTTTTGTAATAAAAGTATTCAATTATGTCCAAATTGAACTTGCACAAAAATTAATTTAAAATTAATTTGTATGTTGAAGAACGGTGGCAAATATTTATAACATTAAAACAAATGTTAATTTGTTTTTTGAAAATTTTGAACATGTTGAAATTTGATACCATATTTTATTCAAACAAACGTTGAGAGGCTGTATTGTCAAATTTGATTTTTTACTCTCATTAAAAAAATTTTCGCCCACTTTTCATACAAACTTTCGCTTAATTTCAAACAAGATTTTTTTCAAATGATTTCAAATCTTTTTCTTTAACTATATATGCATTTGAAAGTTCTTAGAATCAAACAAAAAATTTTTAATTAGCTCCCTCAATGGAGAAGCAAGTGTGGTTTTCATTTTTTATTTGAAATTAAAATTATATTATTGCGAAACTCAATGCTTTTTTAACATTGGCTTTTCTAGAGAACATCAAAAATTTTTGATCGATAATTTTTGTATTGACGAATTTTTTCGAAAAAAAAACTCGAACAATGATAAAGTAAAAGTTGAAGTTTAATTTGTGATCGAACGCATTTTGAATTGATCACCGTTGCACGCACGGGGCCTTAATAATGCTTTGTGCAAGTAAATTGTGAGCACGCTTTAAACATGAAAGTAAAGTAAAAGTTTTATTTAGAAACAATATTGGTAAATGCCAAAACCAATGGTTAAAAGCATTTACAAATATTATAACCAAGAAAAAAGGTCTGCACAAGTATTTAGACTGAATACTTTTAACGATCGAAGCATGGCTCGTATTTCATCGAAAAGTTTTGTAAAACCAAGCCTCGGAATAAATTCTAAGGAATCGCTGCTTATTTATTACTCGCTGTACTTTCTATGTATAGAGAAATTTCAGAAATCATTTTCACAGAGTCTATTATGCACAATTGCATTCTTTTTTCATAAAAAAGAGTTTGAGTGAACTTCGCCTTTTATAGTGGTAGCAGCAGCGAAATATTTTGATGAACATTAATCAAATATTTTTTATTCAAGTAATTCTTGCGACATTTGACACTGAATATTTGCGCATTTAAATTAATACAATCATGAAAAGAAGCAAGTAAGTTCCTGAATTCACCAAATTTGACCAATGACACAAATAATGATGTAGAGAAGGTCTAAAAACGCAAATGATGCTCTATAATATATCCGAGATTTAACTATTTTTTAGAAACATTATTTCTAGCGAAATTCAGTTTGAATGGACTGAACTTGAACGGGGAAATGATAGATGAAATTGAAAGACAATGAAGAATTAAATGAATTGGACGTAGCCTCAGAGCGGGAATAATGGTGTTTAATTTGAATTGAGAAGCCAAAAGCAAGGGAAAATAGCCCCTAACGCGCTTTTCCTCTCATTATATAATTTGAGTGCGATACAAAAAAGTTTGAAAATGAAACTTTTGCTGCTATATTCATGTCAAGGGCTGCGAAACCATTCTTAACCATTTCTAATCAAAGTTTCTTCGTTTAACGAACATGCAAATAAAGTGAAAATGAAAATGAGGTTTGTACCAAAATGACCAAAGCATATTTGATGTAAGCGTTTCATAACCAATGAAATGCGACGTGAAAATAAATTTACCAATGTTTCTTTGCAAAAAGAGAAATTTCGATTGCATTTTGAAGAGTAAAACATATAATTAACTCTTCGGTATAAAATGGGTACCTATTCAAGCGCAATTTAACCCACTTTCACCCTCTAGCGGAAAGTAAGCTGTTAAGCTGTATAAATAACAATTTTTCAACTTTTTCAACTTGGCGAAAGTGAAGACGAAATTCATTCGATTACGAGCTTTCGTTTTACAAATCAACACTCGGCACATGATAAATAAGTGAAGAGTCATAACTGGCAATTCAATTCGCTCGGCTGTTCATTATTTCAAATCGACGCAGCATCGCCTTTAGTTCAATTCAAAGCGTAAGTACTTTTATTTCATTCTTTTTCATTTATCTATCTTATTAAACGGTCTGTGAGCAAAAACTCATCAATCGCTGTGTTCATTATTTTTTTTTTTCTCAATTCAAAATCAAATTCTAAGTTTTAATTCAATGCGCTGATTTTTCGCTTTGAACTCATTAAATTCTCGCTTTTTGAACCAACTCAGTTTGGCTTTTATTAATGCGATTTCTTATAAGTGAAGTTTATTCAATTCAACTTTTTTCAACGAATGCTTTTGTTTTTTCAATGTTTTTGCTGAATGCAAAATTATAATAATAATAATGTTTTATGCTTATCAAGCATTTAATTATATTCATAATTAAGAGTCATTTAAGGATCGGCGAGAAATCGATTTTCTTTGATTAAAACACTTTTTGCTTTCTTTTTGTTTTCATTACACTTTATTTTCAACGTAATAATCACGATTTTGGTGCAACAAATTTGGCACTTTTGAGTGAGCAGAACTAAATTAACGCTCGAATGAGCAGATAAATCACTTCAATCGCTAAAAACTGGCTCCTTTGAAATTTCGACTCTCGTCGACTCGTCGAACTCGTTATGTCGTTTTCAGCGATCGATTGATACTTTTATCCTTTAAAGAAATCATTCATTTCAATTTCATTCTTTAATTACTCGTAAAACAGAGAGTAGATGTAAAAGCTTTCTCTGACGCTAAAAATGAGAGGAAAATAGTAAGTCATCAAATTATTCTCTTCTCTCAGTAAATGTTACGCAAACTGGAATATACAGTGCTAGTAAAAAGTTACTCATCTTTCTCCATTTAAAACTTTTATAGCAATATCAGGACATGAATAAGATAAGCAACTTTTTGGACACTTAATGGACATAACTTCAACATGAAGTGACCAAAAACGAATAAATTTTCGCATAAATAAAACAAGTCACTTTTTGTTGATACTGTACATACGATTACTAAAGAGCTTTCAGCTTCATAAGTGAATGTTGAGTTAATTTTCATTTCTTTCTTCCTCTAAAGTGTGTTTTGTAATTGTTTCTCCGATCAAAACTTGAATAACCCGATTACAAAAAAGATGAAAGGCTTTGTTTCCTCATTTAATCAATGAAAAATTCTACTTGCTATTTTAAATCATGTGTTTAGTTCAGCAAAAATCAATAATGAAAATTTTTCTTTAATATATTCAAATAGCGCTTTTTAACAGGTCGTTTGAATATTTTAAATTCGACTTATTCGAATGAAAGTTGATCGGCCAGATTTAATATGCATGTGTTTCAGAAAAGTGAATGGTACTGTGCAAAAAGTGAGTCGCTAATTATTACAGCTTTGAAGTTCACTCATTTTCTCACAAATTTGCTTAAGTCAAGGTCTGCTTAAATTAAAATTACAAGTTTAAATGATGATATAAAATTTAAAAAGTTAAGGTTTTGTTTTGACAATGAGAAATAGAATTTACCTCATAAAATGATTTCAATTATACGCGTCTCTTACGGATTAAAATCTCCACTAGTCTGGTTATTATGAAAAACTTCCTCTCTTATATTTAATAGCGAAACTTTTCAGCGAAAATCAGTCTCATTAACCAGTAAACTAATTTCAGCACTTGATTAACAAAAAGAAACCAACTTTCCAACTTTCTCTTTTCATTGTATTTTACCTGCGATCATTGAGCTCATTATTTTCTACAAATTTGTTCAGAAAAGAGGAAAGAGAAGTAAATAATTTGCGAAATTATCGAATCTTGAATGCATGAAACCACATTCGGTTCAGAGATTAATGAAGTGCGATTTGGAACGTTTTTTGCATATGCTTATGTTAAAATTGTTTCTATCGTTTATCGTTATTGTTACATCATTTTAAGTAGAGTGAGGAATTGATTACTTTTTCATTAACTTTTTCGTTAGTTATTTGGTTTTCTGAAAACTAATGAAAAATTTTCGTCAATTGAGAGCGTGAAATTGATTTTAAAAAATTTGGTGATGTTGTTGATTGAGAAAAGAACTTGTCTACAGCCACTTAACCAAGAATAATCAAGTTAAGTAAGTTGGGATTTTTGAACAAAATCATCCTCAACTCAAGTTTCATATTTTTTGTTCATCCCATAGTGTTTTGAATTCAAAGATTAAATTCAGCTTTTTGCCCTTGGCCAATTTTTTTCAGTTCACAGTGAATATATTTTCGTTCTCATTGATCGGTATGTTTTGAACTTTAAAACGCTAAGCATCTTTTGCGTTACTGTTTGGCTGACGCACAAAATCGATACAATTGCGATTAAGCCTCGATACATAATATTTTCACCCTAAAATGTGATTATATTCAATTAAAATCTTCATTTTACAGTCCTTTTTAAACAAATGCTTTTAATGAAATGCATTAACTAAAAGATAAAAACAATGTTTCATTTGCAGCGTGTCAACGACTATTATTTTGTTGAAAGTTTTTTCTAAAACTTTGGATTAAAATATTCAAAATTAAAAGCTTGTTCTCGAAATATGCCTTTCTATACTCGAAAACCTTTTTATTCATTTCACAATTGACAAAAAAAATTAAATCTTGCCCCTTAATATTCGAAATTTACGTTTGTATTAAGATTGAAATTATTTTAAGAATTTGCGCGTGATTTTTTTAGCAAAGCACTCAAAAGTCAAATGTCAAGCAATTGCCTGCTCTATATATGAATTTAATATGGATTATCTTTGCGAGTAAAAATTTTTGACGAAGACTGAAAGTTATTTTTCGTGACCATTGCGTTCGTTAATTACGGCGTGTCCGCTTTTAATCATTATTTAACGGCGCGCACACGGAGTACGACATTAATCACCCATGAATGTGATTACAGCATCGTTCTTTGCTCATTCATTCTTTTGTGCCATATTTACGCTGAAATTGAATTAAAGGTGCGTTTATCGTGCACTTTTCGCCAAACTTTTACTCAAAAGCAAGAGACAAGCACATTCATTTGGTTTATCATTCATTAACTTTTTATAGTAAAGAAAACTTTCGAAAATTAAACTCTCGCTTCGAAACTGCACTAAAAATAATTAAAATTTTGTCACAGATAAAGAAATGGCAACTGTTCGCACAGCGAGTGAAGCATTGCTGATTAATGCATCATTTGTCATTAAAGCGCTGAACGAAACAAACGATGTGTCGGCGAAGATTTTAACTCCATTATCACCTCCTCTGATTAAAAAGGTCCATGATTTTCTAATAACAATTCTGTTATTAGCAGTGATGTTCGCGATGGGATGCTCCATTACTTGGGAGCAAGTAAGTTTCATCGTTTTCATTCTTAAGCTCACTATACAAACATAAGCCACACAACATATCAGAAACAAAAGCTGAACGCAGAAACAAAATGAGCATCATCAAAACAGTCTGCACTGACCCACTGATCTATTTGAGCTTGTTGCAATGCAGTAAGCCTCATTCTCTCGCTCTTTCAAATATATGAACTTTTCTAATGCAAGCTCGACGAAGGAGGACAGTTGTAAGAGAAATGAATTGAATTTGTGTTATTTTAGCTTTTCACGAGTTTTTCACTTTAGCTTAAAAATGTCATTCACAAGAAGCACAATAAGAATTCAGCCATAATTCATTACACAACCTTCACCCGTTACGGTAACATCATTTACCAGATATCACTTTAAGAAATCAGAACTCACAATTGACTTGCATTTCACATCTTGTTCCTTTCCTCATTCTTCATGTAATTAAACGCAATCTTTTCAAAGGTATGGTCGCACATAAAGAAGCCGATTGGAGTGATTACCGGAATGATGAGCCAATTTTTCCTTCTCCCCTTTTCCGGCTATTGCCTGGTTTACTTTTTAAAAATTGACGCTTTACACGCCGCCGGTTTATTGATTCTAGCCTCTTGTCCAGGAGGGGTAACATCGAATATATTCACTTTCTTCTGCGATGGAGATATTTCTTTGAGGTAATCGTGCGCCAAATTTATGCGGTTTTTCATATTAATAGCATGAAAGTAAGTTTGTTATAACATATACATTGTCAGTAAAAAACTAGCCAACTTTAATGCTTGCCGACACGAGAAAAGCATTTGTATTTTGGCTTCCATTGTTTACAGCTAAACACAACGAATGCTTCTGCATGTCTGGTGATTACTTTGTTCATATATCTAATAATCATTGAATAGAGTTGTGCATATTTTCCAAATGATTAAAAATTTTTAAAAGCAGAATATTTTTAATAGTGCTGTAATTACAGCCTGTTTTTAAATTTAACAAAAACTTGGTGACTAGTGGTTGATCATTATTCACTTAAAATTTTTGCCCGTGAAAAAGTTTCATCTCACAAATAAATTCTGATTTCTTAAACTTTCTTCTTCTAATCTTACGTTGCCAAACAAATGATCAAAATTTTTATAATCGAAAGAACATTGAATAAGGTAGTCATCTGACCCACGTGTCCGCCGAAATTGAAAGTGGCTCTTTTTTGAAGGCAAGTGCTTAAATGTTTTTAAAATGCAATATTTCACATATTGATCGCCATTTACCCAAAATTTGCTTTTTTCATGTTTCATTTGCTTGCGGTAAAAAACTCAAAACTAATTGAGTCTATGAATATAAATGTGGAGAGCTATGTACACTGGTGTCTGAAAAATCTTTCACTCTATAGCTTTGCAGTAAAGCATGTTTTAAGTGAGATGAAAGATTTTTGTATCAAGTATTCGGCAATTATGGAAATAAATCGATTTCAGAAGTTAAAAATATTGAATATTTTCAAAACATTTTTAAGATACAAAGGGTTGAAACAATGTCTTTAATTTGAAGTGATTCAAACATGTTTTTCCTATTAGGAAAAATTAAAAGCTAAAGGCAAATTTTCTCATTGAGTTTGAACAGAGGTATTGATTTCATGATTTCACATTTTCATTGCTTTTGTATTAGAAATTTTGCCTGAAGAGAAATTTTATAATTAATAGAAAACTATGATTTTGTTTCAGGTTTATTTTAAACAAAGGAGGTGCTTATTTCATGTGATGAAAGTGATTTGAAAATTTTGAAACAAGCTTTTTGTTCGAGAAGCCAATGATTTAAGTAATCAAAAATTCTTGTCGAAAAAAACTTAATTTAGAAGCAATCTTGAGAGAAATTGAATCGATCCTTATTAGGCATTTAGCTTCAGTAAAAATCAGTATTTTTGCTTTATTAAGCATATCCGTTTCTTAGACATCTTTTTTATCTTCGTTGTGATTAGAAAATTTTGTATTATGCCCAAGGACGATGATTTTAATAGCTCTCGCCTACAATTACGTAAAAATTTAAATTAGCCAAGGAAGCGAAGAATATTGCATGCTGAAAGTGAAATAGTTTACTCCTTATAATTATCTTTCCTTGTCACTAGTTAAGAAAAAGAAAAACTTTTGAATGGCAAACATCCCCCGCAATCGTTACATTGTGCTGCGCTTATTGTTGTTTAGTCTGCACACAAATGCCTCTTTTTTCAGACAAAATTTCATTGAGTTTCGATTTTTCTTTTTTCTTTCTCATTCGGGAAAATAAAATTGGCATTTAGCAAGCGATTACTTGCATGGGACAGGCAACAAACGCCCAATAAACTGACTTATTAAGTTTCATTAAAGTTATTTCCTCTAATTTCAAGTTCAAATATAATTAATTTACTTTGAATTGCGTTAGAAAAAGTTTGTGGAGGCAATACTGACCGCATCTTAAAAATATTTGTTGCAGTTTATGCATGTAAATCAAGTGACAGCCTTTGAATTGTATTTGTTGAATATACTTTCAAAAGTTTTCTTTTAAACATGCAGATGAAACTGCAAAACGCCGCTTTTTTGTCATTTGATTTGATTGTACGCTAGAAAGCTGAATATTTATTCAATCCATTATTTGATTAATCGATATCTCATTTGAAGCTAACAAGTGCAGAATTTTTCTCGAAAGCACGCCGATTGATACTAAGTGAAAACAAATCGTTGCATTCATTTCAAATGGAAATATTGAAAGTGCATCATGAGGCGAGGTATTCGCAAACTACAAATCAACTGAAGAATGTATTCAAATTTACTCTACGGTAAATTAAGGCAAATAAACGAGAAATAGTCGCTTAATTTGTTTTCACTGCACAAACAGCACACGCTTTGCGCGTAGCTTTTTAGCTCTCATTGATTCAAACGACACACAGAGGGACATCTATCATCAGTTCTCTTTCGAGACTTTCTTATTCAATATACTTGCGTTAGAACTCTTTTTTTATTGCGCCCTACGTTATGATCATAAAATACGCCGCGTTTCGAAATAAACGCAAAGAATTTACTGAATCAGTATTCTTTGATGACACAGAATAGAGAGCGAAAAACAATGGTCACAAAAAAAGAAAAAGAAACTTCAAATTCTAATCCTGCAAATTAGAGCTTGGCAGTGAAGCCGAGTGGTAATCCATATTTTAAAAGCAGCGTTTATCAATTGCTTCTAATTTTTAACTTCTAGCCTCGACATTGATTGATTGATAAGAACAAAACCCGTTAAATATTGCGGAGAATCAGTGTTATAGACTCAGAATTTGTGAAAAGGCAAACGATAATAATTCTGAAACTTAAATCCATCTTCGGTCAAAATTGTGTTAAAAAGCTTGTTTGCTTATGTCCTGTTCTGTCCAGAAAAAAGTATCGCCTTTTCATAACATTGCTTCTGGCAAAAACGAAACGCTTTTTTTTCTGGTGAGAATAGTAGATTTTCAAATTACTTTTCGCGACGCGAATTCAATCGAATTCAGAGAAGCGCAAAGATGAAAAGCAAAATTTGCCATGAAACAGATAAAAAGACGATGTCAAGTTTCATCGTTTGCTCGTATTTGCATTTTTAAGCAATTAACAAAAACAACCCAAATTTGGACTGCTTTTAGGAAATGAATTATGAAAAGCAGAGAAATGTGGAAATATCATTTTCGACTATTAAAACCACAACCATTAAATCGAAATTGAATGCATTTAAATTAAGCTTAAATGAAGTGAGAATACGATAATGAGAAATGAAACTTGATTCTATTTTTTATATCAGCATTTAGAAAACGTTGAAAGCTTTTCGCAAAAGGCTTGATTCTCGAAGAACACTAAGTTAACAAATTGAGTGCTATGTTGCAAAGAAACCTAAAATTTATCGATTCAAAGAGAACTTATGTTGCGAACATAGCTGGATGCTGCAGAGCAGATCGATGAATGAATTCATCGTTTTAAAGAGTAACAAAATTTTTTCCTTACTGTTCGTTGAATCAGATACGAGTTTCAGCTATGTTCTATTGTCAAGCAGTTAAGTCAGTCAATTTTCAGCTCCATTTCGAAACGAATGAAATAGAATAGAGAAACAGTGAAGACCTGCGAAACAAAAACCGTAGTCATCATTTGTCACGCAATTACAAAATTTAATTTTCGTGCATTTTTATTCATCAAAACGCAATAAATGCATCGACTCAATTATGATAAATTTATTATAAGTGTGTGGAGTGTTTTTTCAAAAGAAATGCTAAATTTAGTAAAATTTGCTGGCAGATTGTGAAATAGTTTAAATAAAATAAAAACGCATTGTGAAATTTGATAATTAGAATGCCGAGTGTGTAATTTACCAAAAATAATGTGTAAATCAAAGAATAAACGAAAAATGCATTAAAATTTGCATTTTCCATCTAAATTGGAATTTTAGTGACCTTGTTAAATGATTCGTGAAAAATTATTTAAATTCATTCCTCACAAAACTTACTCATTATGCCTAGCTAGAGATAATGCGATAAATTATTATTTATATTTTGATATTTAGATAAATTAATTTTACTCTGCAGTTCAACCATACAAAAATATTTAAAAACAAAATTTTAAATGCACAAAAATTGAAAATAAGTTTCTACAAAGAAAAAATAATTGACTTAAAAAGAAACTACAAGGTTTTTACATTCTAACAAGAAATCCTTAAATTTAGCTAAATTTTTTAAATTTGATTTTTTGTGAGATATAACGATTCAAAACAAAAGAGTAAAGCAATTTTCGTTAATTCAGATGAAAATTTGAGCAAAATTTGCTCAAAAGAGTTTTAAGTCGGCAAAAAAATTAATTTTTTGCTCTTGCTTTTATACTCTAAAGGCAAAAAATGCTTATGATGCTTATGATATTCAAATATAAATTTTTAATTAAGAACTATGCAGAAGCTAAGCATTCATCAATTTTATCAAACTGAAATTTGTAGTCATCAAACTCAAATAGAGAATCAATATGCTGCAAAAATTGTTTCATTCTTGATACGATTAGTGTTTTTCAAAAGCTGAGTAGAACGTAGAGTTTTTAAATTGAGTTCTGATAAAAGCGATATTACAGTGTTACAATGACGACTATGTCAACAATAATGGCACTCGTGATGATGCCGCTTAACATTTGGATGTACGGACATTCGTTGGAAAACGATACGATCGTTATTCCATACAAGAAAATGGCACTTTCGCTTTGCTTCCTAACTGCACCTGTATTATTGGGCATGTTGGTGCTTTGGAAGCTTCCTCGAGCAGCTTCCATACTGGCAAAAGTAAGCATAATCGTCTCGGCAATTAAAAATAGTAACATTGAATTTGCTTAGATCGGAAGCATCGCCGGCTTTGCCATAATCATCGTGTGCCAAGCACTCGAAATATTGATTTTTCCCGATATATTCGACGACGTTCCTTTTCAAATTTACGTAGCTGAAATTTTATTACCTTTGCTTGGTCTAAGTTTAGGCTACAGTTTAGCCTCAATATTCGGGCTAAGTTATGCCCAGCGACGCACTATTGCGATCGAATCAGGCATACAAAACATCGGAACGGCACTGGCAATCGTTTCACTTTCCTATCCTTTCCACGTAATTAATGCACCAGCTTAATTAAAAGCAACTTAAGATCAGTGCTTATTCTTTTTCTCTCGCAGCAATTACGCAAAGTATGGCTATTTCCATTTATGTACGCGTTTTCAATGCTCGGCATATGCATCGTAATGGCAGTCATATTTCAGCTGCAAAAGAAGTTCGTTCGAGAAAAGTTCGACATCGCGGGACGTGACAAAAATACGCTGAAAGCGAGTAATCCTCACTGTAATGGTACTCGTAAGTATCACAATGTATTTACATTTCCGCTATAAAAAGACTCACTCTTTCTAACATTAAATGTGATTTTGTGAACAACAAAAATGCTCGTTTAAAACACTAATTTACAACTCACACTTATTCTCTTGAGAAATTGTTACCGTCGAAGCAGTTCGCAACTCCGCTTAACACAACTACCAGGAGATTTAACAAAACACCTGCAAAAGGTATGCATTTTATCTATCTAAATCACTCGGTTAATTGCAAAATGAGTGGAAGAGTTTAGTTTCAAATTTTCAAATTTTTCAAGTCAATTAATCATCGAATTCACTAGAAGCCAACAACGATAATCTATTATGATAAATTCGCGCAAAGGATTACAAACTTCAGCTTTTTCAGTTCAAATAAGATTTGAAAAGTAACTAAATCGAAAAAACGGCGTTTCTACGAGTAATCCTTTGCAGCAACAAAAATGAATGCTTATTTAATATTTTGATCCAAAATAGGATAAGTGATCACTTTACATGTCATCGATTCTCTTTTTTTTCGTTTCGCGAACAGAGGAAAGAAATGGTGATGAAACCAGTGAAAAGCTGTTGGTGTAAAGAGATGAAGATTAAAGTGGTGAGAAATGGTGTTCGTATTAAACCACTTATCATAATGATTGAAACCGAAACCATATAAACAAATCCTGTTTAACTTTTCTATATAGAAACTATTTTTTACGCTTTTTAAATTTGATGTTTTTTATAATTGAAATTTTATGTTAGAGGTCTTCACGAAAAAAATGTTCCTATCCCGACAAAAAAAACATTCTTAAGCTAAAACTTTTCCATGCTCTTTCGATGCCTCCATGAAGATCTATATTGCTATTCTACTTGATTTAAAACAGTAAATATAAAATATAGAATTGTTACTGTGTAATTAATGAAGTTCTTTCTACTCTTGTCTCATGTTTTTTGCTTAAATTATATTTTTTATAATATTCATAGTAAATCATTTTTACGTTGTTCTAACAATTGTAGACGTTGCACTGCGAGTAAAGTAAAATAATAAATGTTCCACATAAGCGTATCACCTAATATAATGTCATTTTTGTTCAAACGAAAGTTTCGCATTCATCAAAGATAAAGTTAAAATTCAAATAGCGCTTCTTCCATTTTAAAACTTTCAAGTGCCAATTTCATGCGTTTCTCAAAATCACTCGAGGAAGAAAATAATCATTTTATCTTTTATCATGGCTCTTATGCAAGCAGAAAAGGATTGAAACGATACTTAAGCTAATATTGATTATTTAAGAAACTTATATTCCTTTCGAAAATTTTTCAGAATTGTTTTTGAAAGAAAAAAACTTGATAAGATTCGTTTTAAACGTTTCTTTTGTTTCGAATGAAATCAAACAAATGAACTTAGTTTAAAAGCATTTAATTTTAAAAATTGTGAAAACAAAAATTGGCTTTTCAGAATCGATGCTTTTTCTTAAAAACACAAACACAGCATTCATTCGCATCATTTTTCGAATGAGACAAGAAAAGCACAAAATGAAGTCAAAAAAATTGCTAAAGCTTTGTTGCCGAAAAATCTCCGCGTTTTTGCGCGTTTCATTATTTATCAAAACTTGTGAAAAGTGCTTCTTTTTCGCCTCAAAACTTTACAGTCATTCAAGAAACAAAATGAATTTGAGCACAAAAAATTGAATCGCACTCAAAACTCGCAAAAATCGCTTCAATTTCAACCCCAATTTCTGACTCCCAACTCCTAATCCATCAAAACGCTTTTTTAATTAATAAACATTTTATTTACATTTCATATATTTTTAGTCCCACTCCTTATCCCTACTTTTTCTTTTATAGTTCCACTCCATTCCCACTCCCACTATGCTTAATGCCAATGTAGCTCCATTCCCAATGATGGGACTGAAAAAAGTGGGACTCCAATCCTTTTGTTCACCTCTAATATGAATGCGTATCTTTCTTTATATTTTTACTCATAAGGTAAGTTATATAATATAACTTTATTATATCTTTCAAAAGTAAAAAGTAATTAAAAACATTTTTGCTGTGATAACGCTTTGGCAATACTTAAATGTTCGTATCATTCATTTATTGAAAACTGTAGGGAGCTTCTTCAAGTTTTTTTCAAGTTTGAGAAGAAAAACATCGTTAGAAATCTTTAAAAAGATCTAAATATGATGCTTGCTTTTGTCCTCTCTACGTTACTTGTGTTTATGAGTGGTTTTTTGTCGAATTAAAAGAGAAGGCAAAGAAAAAGTAAAGAAAAGCTCTGTTATTCACTAACGCAATGTCTTATTTATTTGTGCTTTTTATCCTTTTGCTCGGAAAAAAGAGAGATATGAAAACAAGTACGAAGAAAGTTTGTTTGCTTTTGTCTTTATCAAAGAAAATTTATTTTTCGAGAAATTATTCGCTTAATTCCTCGCTTGATTTTAACAATATTCTGAATAACAGAATTTAAACATGTTTACTTCAGCGGAAAATCGTTATTAACTTAGCTCATAAATGATGAAACTCCTTTTTCTCGTTCGCTGCTCATTATTATTAATTAATAATAATTAATTACTTTTCATAATAAAAGTATCATCAGGTTTTGTTATGCTTCGTGTATATAAAATTCATTTCTGCTTTGAAAAAGTTTTAAATTTACCCAGAATTAATTACAAGCTTTCAATCAATGGTTATTGCTCTTTTGGTTATCTTTATTTAACCAAATTTATCCTTTGGTTATTGCGCTTTCAATCAATAAATCAATTTTTTACTAAGCAAAAAAGCAGTGTTTTCTCTTTGAATCTTGTGAACATCTTTTTTTATTATCGCTTTTATATGAGTAGCTTAATTTTTTTTACTAATGTTACTTAAAAAACTGAACACAAACACTTTTGTCTGATCCTGACATTTCGCCATAGTCATCTTAAAGATGTTATTATTCAAAGTGTTGAAGAACGCCTTTTATTGCAATAACTTAGAGTTGCCTTCTCAGAAAAATACAGAGAATTACTTAAACTTTTAACTTTTTCCATATTCTTATGTGATTCTGAAGTGAACAAACACAGTTTTGAGCAAAAATTCAATCTTATTTGGTATGTAAATCACTAACTTGAAAATAATTAGATCGAAAACTGTAGTGAAAAGATGTTAAAAATTTTTATAAAGATTGTTTTTAAATCCGAGTTTCAAGTGTTTCATTATCATTTAAAACATATCGCTGAAGGAAAAATCCAATTCTTAAAGAATCGGTGTTACAATCTTGATTTTTCTGACGCATTCAAAATTGTTATTCACTGAACTTTGTAAATATTATAAAAACACGAGGAACTTTTCATGTGAATTCATACGTCATTTGTTCCGCGTTTTAAAAGTGTAGATTCATATTTGAAAAGAAACGCAAAAAGGTTTGCAAAGCAAACAATAATAAAAATTTAATTTTTGGAAGCAAAAAAGCAAACACGTTTTCAATTTCGAAACGAACGAATTTTAGGAGAGAAGTGAAAAGGTATGTTTTGTTTTCAACGCCATTCAATTCCACATTTTCTACTTCTTTTCTTTCCACTCAAACTGTTTTGCTCAGATTTCATCTTCAATGATAAAGAGCGCAAAATATTTTAAAGCTGTACAAATTGAACTTACATAAAAGTTTTTTTTTTTTGAATATTTTTGTCAGCAGTCGTTTTAAAGCGAAAGCATTCCCGATGAAAGCATCATGTTTAATTATTTTTGTGGTTTTTGAATAGATCAAACTATTTACTCGCATTAAAATTTTTTATTTTTGCATCAACTTCAGTTTTGACTTTGTTCAATGTTTTTGAAAAAATTCAACTTCGATTTTTTGCGAAATATTTGATTTTATAAACAAATATTAAATTTTTTATAGACTTGTATTATCTTACAAAAGCAAAAAAGAAGTTACTTGATTCTTTAAAGCTTCATTGAGATCTGAAAGACTGTTTGGAGAAAAGCTTTAAAAATCAAGCTTTTAAAAATTATTTTATAAAAACTTTAAGCAAAACGTATTGTTATCTCTCTGAAAATTTGAGTGCGTGTCAAAAACAATTCGTTTTATTTTATTATCTAGTCATTTGATAGCAAAGGACCTGTTGTGTGATTATCGAGAAAAAATAATTTGAGAGCGAAGAGATAGAACCTCAACTATTTTGTAGAACTCAAAAATGAGCATAGGTTACCGTTGAATGTTGGCCTCTGCGGCCCCTCTGTCCGCGCGATTAATTTTCAAACATTTTTCTTATACACAGAGTCTATTGGAAATTAATTTTAAACAAAAAATGATTTAGACTCTTTCCTCAATTTTTATCGTTTTCATTTTAATATATTAGGTGAAGATTGAGGTTACAGTTTTTTGAAGTTTAATTAAAACATAAACAAAATCAAAACTTCATAGGCGGTACATCCAGCAACAATGAAAATTTAAAAAACTCTGTAACCTCAATCTTCACCTAATATATTTTTTGAGTTAAACACCGACACTTTGACTTAGTTTTGATTAAAAGAGCAATTTATTTATTTTTCCAACATGTTTCGGTCACTTCAGTGACCATCATCAGGGAAACAATAATCAATATTAACAATGACTTTAAATTCTTACTCGCGCAWAGCACGTAACCACAGTTCGCTTAATTTTTTACCTTCATCTTGATTGATGTTGTTGTTCTTCGTTTTATGGATGTAAATAGATTCGATTATTTTTCGTTCATTAAATTTTTTGCAAGTTTTAAAAATTTTTCTTCACCTCATATATTTTAATGAAAACGATAAAAATTGGGGAAGGAGTCTAATCATTTTTTGTTTAAAATTAACTTCCACTAGACTCTGTATATAAAATGTTTGAAAATTAATTGTGTGAGATAGAAGGACTGTAGGAACATTCAACGGCAATCTGTCCTCCTTTTTTGAGTTCTACAAACTAGTTTAGGTTCTATCTCTCCACGCTCAAAATTATTTTTCGCGATAATCACACAACAGGTCCTTTCATAATCTATAGATACACAAGTCTTTAAATACTGATGAAATGATTTTGTAGTGTACAAAAATTTATATTTCTAAAGCTTTACAATGTAATATCTTAAGAAACTTTGGCATAAAATTTTTTGTTCAGAATTGTAAGTGAAGTCGGATAAGGTAACCACATGGTTTTTTATATTTTGCAAAAATTTTGAAAACCTAATATAAGAATATGCTAATAAGAAAACTGCTTTTTGTTCCCCTTCACGAATTCAATGAAACTTGGTATGAAGATAGAAGTTCATGTGTATATTAAGAATAACTCCTATCATAGATGCGAATTTTGTCCCTGAAGCAAGTTATTCGCGTGCAAACTTTAAATCTATGACGAAAAATTGTTTTTTTTTCGATTGCGGGTCTAAATAACCGATTTGCACCCGGTTTGTTTTATTTGAAAGTACTATTTAACTGCTAGCTTAGCAAAGATGTCATATCTCATAACTAAGGCTGGTCAAATAGGTGATTTTTAGGTGATAAAAAGTAACAAAATAGGTGATAAAATAGGTCTTAAAAATTCAAAGTTTATTAAAATTTTAGAGCTTTAACATTCACGTGCAAACTTTAATATAAATTATTTTGATTTTTGAAATAATGTTTTAAATCAAGAAAACAATAAATGTAATGAGAACATAAAGATGTGAACTCTGTAAAAATATTTTCTTTCGAAACGTTTTTAGATTTGAACACACTTTTTCTACGACTTTATATTTTTATGTTTATTTGTTCTATGTGCCACTATTTTTAACCATTTTCTAACAGTTGCTACTAAAAAAACACGAAATACTATCGAATTCTTTTTTGCATATATTATAATTCATTAATTTTAATTCAAACTTATATGAGCACTGGGGTTTTAAGATAAAAATTATTAAATTAAATACTATTTTAAAATCATATTTCTATGAAAATAAATCAAAATCCACTATGTCATTTTTGCCATTTTATGCAGTAAAGTATGCTTTTTCCATAAAAAACTTTTTTCTTTCCTCGGTAATACATTCTTTTCATTTAAAAATTGTTGGGATACTCGGCTCTTTTGCAATGCTTAGCTCTCAAACGCACACAGCTTTAAAATATATGTACTGTAAGAAAGCCGGATTCCTGTACACTTTTGTTAAATGAACAGGTTGTTCAGTTTTTATTAAAGATGGGTGCAATTAAAAGTGCGTTTTTTATGTGAATCTAGATCAAAAAGCGCTTATTAATGTTAAAATATTACATTAATATTGTTCATGTTCAATTTTCTTTACAACTAGTTAAACCCGCGTAAAATTTGTGCTCTACTATTTACTGTTTTCATTCGTTCATGCTTATAATTAAAATGTTATATATATGGACTAACTGTGCAAACACTGACGATTTTTGTCCTCAATTGAATTCATTTATTTCAAAAGGGCTTATCATGCTTTACAATACATGGTAGATAAGCGCTTTTGAAACAAATAAATTCAATAGATTTTAATTATTTGTTTATAATTATATTACTTTAATTTATGACACCTTAAAAAAGCTATTCGAACTATCTCTTGTGAACATTCGTGTCCTTATTTCCTTTTAACTAAATATTTTTACTTTATCACGCAACATGCATGATTTTTCAGATTCAAACTACTTTGAAAAAGTCATAAAAAACTATTGCTCAAGTACTTGCGTATAATTTTTGCCCCAGCTCCTCTTAGCTTTTCCCAAATAAAATTTCATCATGTTTCTGCACATCTTTTCAATAGAATCTATTAATGTTAGATTTGTTTTTGTGCAATTTTTCTATAGCTGACAATCTGTGAACAGGAAAAAAGTTTTACTTAGCAGTGAAGTATGCTTTACTCATATGGTACTTGTACACAGAAGTATCACTCAAGTATCATTTTTGCTTGTTCTTAATAAAAATTATGCCTATTCATCATTTACATACACTTCTGATTAGCTTTCTGCGTCTTTCTTTAAAAATTTGATCATTCGATTCTATCTTCATTCATGAGATACTTTGACTAGTGACAATAAAATCAGTATCCGGTTAATTTTAAAATTAAGCACCAGAATAGTGATTCAATTACAACTTGATAGTTTTGTGAGAATTTCTCTCCCCTCCCTGAAAATATCAGGTGAATAGAATTTTTTTTTTCAAGCTCTGTCCCACTTCATTCATCTCCAATAGAAGATCGTCATTCGTTAAATTGTTATTAATTTTGTTTGTGTTTAAAAGCTTACACTTACAACTGGTTAGCTTGATTAACTTAGCTTTCTTTCTATTAGAAATCAAACTGGCCATATGAAAAAAAAACGCGAAATAGTTTTTTGATTTTATAAAAAAGGAGCAATTATTTCGGGGTCCATTTATTTCTTATGGGCCTCTTATAAGTATAAAGCGCTTAGACATTGTTTTTCTTTGCGCATTTTTACACATTCTGAAATCTGACAACCTCAGTATTTCAATCTATGAATCATGATATTGCAATCACATGCATCACTATATATCAATTTACAGTTTAATCGAAATAATACCTTTGAACTGATTTGTGTGAAACAGAAACTTTAACAGATGAAAAATTTTGCTTTTATAGATTTTAGGCGAGGCAGACAAGGTATAAAATTCTGAGACGATTGCTTTTGTCCGCCATTTACCAGTTTCAAGTAAATTTTATTCTGATCTTTCTCAGTTGTATCTAAAGCTAAGCAAAAAATGTTTGTCTCAGTGATAATTGATGGAGAAATGTAAAGGTCGGTCTTCCATTTTTAAATAAAACTTAATTTTTAAGAAAAAGCACCATTTAAAGCGATAAAAGCGCTCGATAAAATTAATTTGTGATCTTACCTTTGATGATATCGAAAAAACAGTGTGAATAACAGCCTTGAAGAAAGCATAAGAACTCCGGTTTAGCAAAATGAAAAACAATGACTAGTGAGTTTTTAAAATAATAACAAATCACACTATACTAATTGCTCGTATTGTCCACACTTAATTTCACATTTTTAAATTGAGCTTTTAAAAAATTAGCAAATGAATGGTGAATGTTTTATAAACAAAATGAGTGTC
Source organism: Dinothrombium tinctorium (assembly GCA_003675995.1). Classification (NCBI taxonomy): domain Eukaryota; kingdom Metazoa; phylum Arthropoda; class Arachnida; order Trombidiformes; family Trombidiidae; genus Dinothrombium; species Dinothrombium tinctorium. Next base: position 10,035 of record NCKU01000725.1, on the reverse strand, counting down.
TTCTTGCATTGGCATTCAACTGTTTAAAATCACTTAGAAATGCGATGAGAAACACACAAACAGTAAAGTTTCCATTCTACCGAGAACCACATGGACAGCAAGCAACCGGTGAGCATAGCGGCAGTCCATTTTCTGAGATTATACTGAATTTTTCAAATCTCGCTCGAAGTCTCCGCACTCAAAGCGTGAATATTCTTAAAGTTGTCGCTTTTCACTTCTTTTATTTTCGAACATTTTTTGTAAATGTTTTAATCAAAAGACTCTCGCACTACTTTTTCAACTAATTTGTTCTGTTTTAAAAGAACGCAAAAGCAGCCTCACTAACTTCATTCAACGAAAACAATACGAAAAACCGAATCATTTCATTTACTGAATAAAATGGTATTGCCTTTGACTTTCACTCGAATGAATCAAAGTCTCTTTATTTGAACGATTGCTAATATGTAGAAAGAAGTTCAACTTCAAATGGATTTACAGCCTTTTAAATTTGCATTTCACAATTTGATGAAAACCTTTCTCTTTTTGTAAAAAACACTTTCATCGCAGGAGCTGTACAATGAATGTACAATGTACGTGAATGTGTCTCAGAGTTTCACTTAAAATGTGAAATGATAAAATACTGTTTTTACAGGGCGTCTATTTCAAATCTGATCATTTGTTTTTGGTTGTAACCTTTCAAAAATGCAGTGAATTGCGTCGATTTTCTCGAGAAAAGAAAGATTGGTCGCATAGAATCAAAATAAAATCAAAATTTTTCAATGCAACCTCTGAAAATCACTTAAAATTTAATTACCCGCAAAATTTTTTTCGCATTTTATAATTTTGTTTTTTTCATCACTACACAAGATAAATCCGCACTCTCATGTGGCAAATTTATGAGAAAAGATTTTTTCCGAGCTTTTTTACCCTCTATATTCCTCTGTGGACTACTCTTAACTAAATAAGTTTTCTGTCAAATAAGCAGTTAAAACCATTTTAATGTTTTGAAATTCATGTTTTATGCATAAAAAACATTTTTTGCTTCAAAAACGCATTTTGCACGAAACATTATAACTTTCGAAAGAGCGAATCGATTTGTTTACGAGATGAATCATTTTTATTCTCCGTTAATATTTCACCATTTGGCGAAATTTCAAACTTTTTCGTCGGGCAATCGCGGAAAGCAACTGGTCAATTTCAAAATAGACACCATTTTTTAAGGTTAAATGAAATATTTTACTTGATGGCAAATTTTTGAGTGGGAAACAAATTTTGAAAGCGTAAAAAACGTGCTTTAATGGTTTTTGAATGGTTGAAGAGACCTTTATCGAGCAAGTTATATTTAAAAGCTCAGCACGAAACTATGTGTAAGATACAACGCTTAGTGAAAAGTGAAGACTAAAGTGTAAATGGGTCAGTGTTTGAACTGCTTAAGGCGAAAAAGTCGGCATATGTGAATGGCCACTTATCGTTGGAAATGGAAACTTTATTTCAATTCTATGAATTTGTTCAGAATCTATTCACTTTAAAAATATGAACATTCGCCACTATCCAGTTTAGTCTTGATTCAAATACAAGCAATTAAGAAAATTTCAAATATTAGTTCCGAACAAAGTCTTTATAACAGACGAAAAAAGCATTATAAACGTTACATAAAATCAAATGACTTAGTGCATAGTCCAATAATAACCATTGAAGTTGTAGAGAAATTGTTTATAGCAAAAAAGAAAAAAAAACTTTTTTTGCCATTACCCTAAAATTCCGCATATAATCTTTTTCAAGTAAAATGTGCTACTTAATTTTAATGTAATGCAGTAATGAGGATATAAAATCTAATAATCAAAAACAATCTCGAAGCAGAACAGAAAATAATTAAATATTTAATATTAACCATTCAATCATTAATATGATGGAAGGAGTGAACCGATAATTTTACTCTTTTATTAATGCTTTTTAATGTTTCCAACATGATTCGCAGCACAACTTTTATTTTTCATTTGGTCGATGAACACATTTTTCTGTATAATTATTGTCATTGTAAGCTGTGTGAGTGTATGTGAGATATGATGTGGACGACAAATGTAGCCAGCATGGTCTTAATGAGTAGTGCATCTTTGTATTGTTGGACAACATCATTGCATCTTTGTGATTTACTCATCAATCACGAATCAATTTTCATCGTTTTACTGATCTTATCGATATTAAATTAAATTGAATTTAGAGACGCACAATTATTTTGTTTTATGTTTTCGCTAAATAAAAATTTAATTTTCGCATCACTATTTAATCACATTTATATAAAGTTGCACTGCGTCAATGCGTTCCACATTTGCTTTCATCAAATCTCATCCGATAAAAAATAGGCTATTCCAGAAACAAGAGCTTAGTTGCCATCTGTTTCTCCACCGAACCTGCTTGAAAAATGATTTCTCGATCGATAAATATTTACACTATTTCAACTGCTTTTCCACTGACAGATTCTAATTTGAGGAGCAAGAGCTCTGTGTTCTCGACAAGAAATTTGTCGCTCATTACATGTAGTATAAGAAAATTTTTAAGTTTTTCTATGAATAAATACCAAAATCTGTATGTATTATATCTAATAATTTTTTCGATTACTTTAAAATACAAGAAAACTTCTTATCTATTAAATTTCGATTGCAATAAAAAGCTAAAGATTTAAATTAGCATCTTCTTATGATCATGTTGTTGTTTCGAATAAACAAATTAGTGTTTATGAAAAATTTGATTACAAAATTGTGAATTTTAAAATACAAAATCAAACTTATTTCGAAAGTATCAATTTAAATGTAAAAGTTAAGTACTTATGGGCTTATCAATTATTTTTTATTTAAAATGAAAGCTGGATTTTCAGCGTTGACGCGAGCGCTTTGATGTGATGTGATAAAGATGATCTTTTATTCACGACTTTTTGACTCTGAAAGTCTTTTTTTATAATAACCTCAATTTTCAAAATTCCAAAATTCAAACTACATATTGATTGTTAATTTTACTGTTTTAGCGGTAAATTGCTTGCTTAAAATACTTTTTTCAATTCAATTTCAATACTAATTTCTTCCAACTTGAGTCCCCGGTGTTTACCATCACTGCATCATTCCAAAAGATAATTTGAAAGAAATAGCTTGGGATAAATTGAATGAGATGGCTCTAAAAAAATCATTTTAGATGACATTGACTTTGTTTCTCAACTTTGTCTCTCATTTTAAAGTTTTTTTTTTGGCAAAATCAAAAATATTAATGAGTTCTAGATTCTTTCAGAAACAAGTTAAAACTTGTAAGTTTTAAGAGCTTTCAGAGTTAAATCGAAAAATAACAAATTTAATGAAAAAATTGAGTATATAAATAATTTTGAAAGAGAAATTTTGAGCATTTATCATTCGAAATCTGTAAAAACTTACTGAACTTACATAAGAACGTTTTAGAATACTTTAATAGCAATTTATCATAGTCTATATAAAAGGCTCAAATGCATTCAATTAAAAATGTGCCAAAAAAATTTTTAAATACAGAAATTTTATTTCTTACTTTCAAGCAATATAAGTAATAGAAGCAAGCTTTATTAATACGTGTAGCGAAAACCTGTGTAGCCGAAAATTTAAAGGCTTAGTGAACAATATTAAATAAACATATCGTCATAGGTAAGTAATTGATATGCGCAAGTTTTTATGTGGTTCGTAAAAATTGAGAAAATACATCTTTATGCTGCAAATAGGCTTAGCTTAAATAATTGCTTTGGCCAATGATTTCTGTTTTTTCATTTAATGATTTTGTCAAACTTCTAATTATCGTTCATTTAATAAATGATGGGAAATAAGAAGACTTTCGCACGTTTTATAAGCCACTATGAAGGTGAATGGAAAGTAAATGTTGATAAAATAGCGAAACATGATTAACTACTGTTGCTGATGCTGGATTTAAGCAAAATTAAGCTTTTTTCGTAAAGGTTACAAGAACGAGAAATCAAGTATATTGAATGAAAAGCTCTGTTTGTTAAGTGATAGAAAAACAAGCGCTCTCATCGCTTAAATCGTTCGGTAACAGAATACTTTCTCTTAATTAATACGTTGTCAAACTAATTACATGTAACTGATCGAAAAATATTTTTCCACTCTGATTGCGATGAGCACTCACTTCTAGCCGCACATTAATTTTTAGTTCATCGTTTTTTCAAACACTTCGAAGAAATGTTATAAATTTTTCGATTTCATTTTCAACTTATAAAAATGCTGAAGCAGCGTCTGAAAATGAATGCATTTTTTCTCAAATAATAGTTTAGTACCTAGAAAGCGATTTGACACTTGAATAATTAATGCATCGCAAATCGTATTTTATTCTGCGGCGATCACTGTATTCATTTTAAACGTCATTCATTGATTTTAATTTTTTTACAGTGTTCTGTTCTCTATTTTCGTGAAACAGCTTCTATTCACTGAATTTATTTTTTGTTTTTGCACTTGAATAAAAAAGTGAGTATCTTATTTAAAGCTTTCGAATAGAGACGAGTTGAGAGAACAATTGAGTGAATTTATTACGAAAGGGCCTATCCAACAATGCGTATATTATTAGAAAGGCCCTTTCGGAATAAATTCATTCAATTGGATTCTTTTATTACAAAAGGGTATATCTAGCAGTATGTATTTGCATTGTTAGATAAACCTTTTTGTAGTAAAAGTATTCAATTGGAGATTCACCTGCGATTTCAGAGTGTAAAACTTCAAAAATAAAATTATAACTGCTCTCTGAAAATGTTTCATAAACTCACGAATTGAAATTTTGAGAAACGAACCGGACATTCACAAAGCATCTTATTTCTATATGTTGCAAATCTTTAAAAAGAAATTAAATAAATATTTTGTTTGAGAATAAATGAAATTCCTTGGCCACTTTTGTGAGGCAAATATAAGTGCTCAATGGCTTGAAATTAAATGAAACAATTTTGCAAGTGTTTCATTCGGTGATTGAGTTAAGCATGAAACTGTTATATATTTTAATTTTTGCACTATCAAATTTATTTTTAAAATGTAAACACGAATTTTAACAAATTTACGACAGTGGTTTGCGGAAATCTTCAAAAGAATTGATTGAGAATCTATAAACTCATCAAGAGAATCGATAAACTCATTTTTGAAAAATTGATTTTGAAATAGTTATCGATGGAGCGTTGGTACAAAGAGAGAATGGAAACAAAAAATGAGTTTAAGGTCGAAAATCACAATTGAATGAGAGAGTGAAATAATATGATCAAGCAAATACAAACCATTATTGTGTTCTTTACTGCTTGATTACAAATTTAGATTGTAAATCAGGTTAAATCACATTTACACAACCAATATCAACCATTTTTCATGATTCATGATTGTGTTCATCGCTTTACTATGGTTAATTTAGATAAACATCAATAAAGAATGTCATTAAATACAATTGAATGACTACTGTGAAGTGATGTTTAGCTCGTAACCTTCGTGAATTTGATAGACAAAGAAAAATGATGTGAAACTCGAGTTCTGCTTAATTTACTCCTGAAGAAGAGCTTGAAACTGTGCGAATTTTTTATGTGTGTGTGTGTGTATATATATTTGAAAGTTTTTTCTTGTAACAACCTCATCGCTTTCCTCTGTCCAATGAAACCGAGCTCCTAGTTTAGAAGTTATTTTGTTTTGTCAAACTTTTTTTATAAATAGCTCACGGTTTTTGTAATTTCAAATTTGAGATTTACAATTGAAGCTTTCAAGTAAAAAAATCGCTTTTTAAGTGAAAAGTTTTAAAACCTATCATTAGTTGAAGTGAAACAAAGCGTTTATACATATTAAAATTGCAAAAAATTGTGATAACAAGCAAATAAGTCGAAATAATCTGTGCTGCTCTCGAAACAGAACTTATCATTTGTTCCTCTTTTTGTTTAAGTTTCTTCACTCTAAAAGAAAATCGATGGCAAACGCCAGTGAAGAGAAAAATAATGATCAACCTGCACTCGGCGCCGTGATCTTCGAAAACAATCAAACGAAAATCGACTTGAAATATATCGACACCGAAAATAATGAAATCAAAAATATGCCTGAAAGAGGACAGTGGACGGGCAAATTAGATTTTATCTTTGGTTGTATAAGTTATGCGGTTGGTTTGGGAAACGTTTGGCGTTTTCCATATTTGTGCTACGAAAATGGTGGAGGTAAGCATACGCATTTGCTACTGCGTTTACGGTAACCGCTACTTTCTTGTGCCATTGTTTAGTCGAAAACAGCTCGCTTCCGCCACCCTCATCTGTTTCATTCATGTTTTTTATATTTAGATTGCTTCTCTTTTTATCATTTAATTGTACTATAAATGTAATCGTTGTACTAAAATTCTTTCCTCTTTCAATCGTTTTTTTTTGTTTTTTGAGAGAAGAGATCAGTTAAAAGTAATAAATGATGCGAGCCTTTGCAGGCTCTTCGCTCGTTAGCATTGTGAAAACATCGCAATTGCTGGGAGAGCTTCATTACGATTCACTTAAATTGATCCTCTTACTTCATTAAAGTGAGAATTTTGCTCATTTGCACATCTGTGATCTGTAATTACAGTCAAAACATTTGTTGATACAAATCATGCAGATTTAAATGAAAAATACTCTACTTTTCAATGTTTAGATGTAAAAATTTCATTCAAACAAGTAAATCAAAAATCAATGTTCAGGATTTGATCATAATTTTTTGAACTATATTAAATTAAATTCTAAATCTATAATGTTGAAATTGAAAGCTTCAAATTAGCTCAAATAAATTCCATAAAAATGAATTTTGAACCTCGCATCGTGTGACTCTTCATTCTTCATTAACATTGGTAATTATCTTTTATGAATTCAATTCGCACTCACATAAACTCTATCATTGTAAGTAATGTTCATAATTTCGAAATACTCATTATAGTTCTAAAAGCACTTCGTAAAAATTGACAAATTTTAGAGAAAACTCATAAAACTTTTGTATTGTCAAGAATATTATTTCTGAGAGATTAAAAGCTAAAAAAATATGATTTCTAGAGAGAGTGTCTTGCGATGATATTTATAATCATTTCTTCAAGAAAAATCGTATTTTCAAAGTAACAATTAAAATATCCTTATAAATAAACAATTTTTATGATTCACTTTTAAAATTACCAAAAAATTACCAACAATGAATTGAAGTTTATTTCTTTTATAGAATAGGTAAAAAATTAATTCCAAGGAAAAAACAAACTTGTAAGATGATTTAATAATTAGTTTGTTTATTCATTCAGATCAAACCATAATTATTGACAGCGGTGATTATTTAGAGTATTTTAAATAATTTCTAGGAAAAGATTCTCTGTTTTCAATTATTCATTTAACCAATTTGTTCAGTAAAGCTTTTAAACAATCAAAAATTCACGATTTAACCTCGCAAAAACCTCAAATTTTACAACTATAGCAACCTAAACAAATAGAAAATTACAATTCTTTGTTCAAAAACAAAAATGTTTCAATCTTAAATTTCCTCTTCAATTATCATAATTAAACAAAAACTCAGGAATCGAAAGATGAACATTTTTATCAGCATTGCTTTGCACATAATGACATATTTGTACTCAAACTATTTTCTTCGATGTCTTAAAACCTCGTAAAAACATGATATAAGCAGAATTTCTTTATTTACGATGTGCATTTCTCACAGCATGTTTCGCTAAATTCTTCACTTACTTTAGCAGTTTTACATGGACAAGGTAGCAAAATATTTTGTTTAAAACTGTATCGTGTAATATTCTTATCGTTTAACATTCTTAAACGCAAAAATGGAAAAATACGTAAAATATTTATCGTTACAACTTCTTTAAGCAACATGATATAAAAAATTAGTTTCATTTGTTGATAAAAAGGAAAACCTGTGATTAAAATTTATTTTTATGTTAGAGTGTTAAAATAAATGTTCAATTAAACAATAACAATATTGTTTAGCATGAATGAGAAATTAACATCAATTCATTTTCAACGTCTGATTGATATGAGCTTGAAAATGGTTCACAAATTGAAAATAACTTGTTATAAATAATATTCTCTTTTTTTGAATTTTGAACATGCTTTCGATTGCTTAAATCACTTTATCAATGAATGAAAGAGAAAAATGAAAGAAAATAATGTTCCTTTCAATTAACACATTAACAAGAAAGTTTATTCATTGCTTCTAAATCATTGTTCATCTGTTGTTCAAAAGGAGCACATTGTTATTCACAATTCGATTTGATAATAAACTAATGGAATCAATATCATAATGTAAAGTAAAAAAATTCTTTTAAACGAAAAACTATAACTTAAAAGAAACTTGATATTGTTGAATAAAAAAGGCTTTATTTTAAGCCCAAATATCAGAATTTAACAAGATGATTTAAAAATGCATTATTCACTTCTTTTGGTTTGCTTCAAAAAAGCCAATAAAAAGATAGTCTAGACAATGTAAGCGCAAAATGGTTGAATAAGTGCATATACATTTGATTTTAGACGTTTTTTAACGCTGAGCGATTCAAATAAATAAATTTTCATTTGAATTTTTGTGAGCAATTCTTTATATTCATGTTTAAAACATAAACAATCCAAAGTTGTTGCAATAAACAAATAGTAAGGCTGCGAAAATATGATATTGAAATCTCTTTTCTACTGATTGCTTTGAAGTAATTCAGTTGAATTTAATTTTTTTAAATTTAAAAACCATTGAATTTTAAAATGAAATCAAATCAATGCTATTAATAGTGATAAACTTTATTGAGGAAAGCCGATTTAGCATTAAGCTTCTATTACATCGAGATCAAATTGAATAAGAAAAACTAGAACTATTAGAACAAAAAAAAATTAGAATAAACATAGAAATAAATTGTATGTAACATTTTTTCTTGTGAAGTCTGAAAATCTTATAGTAATCACACTACTTAATTTACCTCGGTAAACTCGTAAAAATTTATTTCTTTCATAAAATTAGAATTTTCTGATGGTTTCTTTATAAGATGATAAGACTGATAGATTTGCTAGTATAATAAAGTGTTTTGAATAGAAGAAGAAGGTTGATCTGTTATCGAAATACGTAAAATTTTAATGATGAAATGAGAAGACTTTATCATTATCCTCTTTAGAAAGTCAATCAATTTTAAAAGCTTTAATCAGCTTCTTTATTTCAGTTATGAAAACAAAGAATTTCAACAACGATTTTTTAAACATATCCTTTAATTAGATTTAAAATAAACTTCACGAATTTTAATTTCATCGTTAAAAATTTTTTTTAAGCTTCAATTCCCGCTCATGTAAATTATGATTTTCATAAAAGAGGAGATTATAAATGAAAATATTAACTCAAGCAAAGTAAACGTTTTACAATGTTATATTCAAAAAATTTATAATTTAAAAAATTTTGAATTATTAATTGTTCATTAACTTTGAAATAATCATTTCAATTTTTCTTTTAACTTTTATTTTTTTAAAGTGGTCACTTTAAGTACAATTTGCTTCAAATTTAAAGTGAATAGAATTTTAAGGCCAAATAATTCAGACCTTCGTCTAAATATCGGTTTATTAGCCTCATTGGCCTTAAACACTGAATCATATACAAAATTCAATTTGTATAAATGGTCATCGAATAAAACTTAAACAAAATCAAGATTTAAGCCAAAAAGTTACAATTATTAACTTGAATGTAGGCTTTAAAGGATCCTACTTTAAAATTTAACAGCTTCGGTTTTACTCTTTAAATTTTTAATCTAGCTGACCGCCCAGAAAAAAAAATTATTTTTGTTTTAGTGAAATTATATGAGAGATCCTTTTTTAATGTTCAAGTTAAAAACAAAATAATTTTTATTTTCAATGTATTTATCAAAAATGAACAGCAATTTGATAAAATTTTAATGACTTTATAAATTTCAAGTGCTTTTAACACTCTTAAAAGCACAAAATAAGTTTTCTTTGGTATATTATTGAATTTTTATGCATGTTTAAGAAAATTCAACGATTTTTAAGCGTAACATTAGAGTTTGAACAAAAATTGCAGGACTTTCTAATTT
>NCKU01000724.1:0-34445 GCA_003675995.1 Dinothrombium tinctorium | reverse complement strand
TCTCTCTCTCTCTCTCTCTCTGCTCTCTCACTACTGCGATGCGAACGTGTTCAAGCATCGGAAATGCAGCTTCTGACTTGGCATAAAGTTACATAATTACTTTCGATATGTTTTTTGCTTTCTTTCTTTCTTCTTCCGAGAAACTAAATTAAACTTTAAACTTAATTTCTGCAGTTTTATGTTTATTTTTTAAGCGAGCGAGATTGAAGTTGGATAAAAAGCGATTGATGAGCAGAGTGGCGAGCGAGATAGGCGTAATAAAATGTAAGCTGAATAAGATATACGATATGCGATGTGATGCAATGATTGAATTATAGATTAGTTTTGATTGCAGCGAAACGAAATGGGAAGAAAGAGTTATTAGCAATTGATTGAGTTTTAAAGTGGCCTAATCATTTTCAAATCACGTTTTCTAGATTTGCTTCTTCTTTCTCTTCTCGGCTAACGTTGATTAATTCGACGCTTCTACGTGGTTTTTTGCTTCTCAACTCGAAATAGAAATTTTAACTTTGTTTCAAGAGCGGGATTACGGCGAACTGAAATGTATATAAGTATGTAAGCAATGCTAATTAATATTACGGACAGAAAAGGCGAAAAACCGCTGCCGGAGAGAGACAACAATTAGCGACGACGACCCGACTGGAGAATATTGAAAAAGTGTTTCGGCCGAAATTAAGACGTTTGCAAACTCTATGCTTAACTATTCAATTCAACTTCATCTATAATTTGCTGCTTTTTTCCTTCTTCGCTCTTCTCAGTAACAACAACCACAAAGCAAAAAAGTTGTCTGAAAATTAACGGCGAGAGTTCTGAATTCAAAGAGTACAGTGTATACATACGCGCAAAAAAGTTGTTTCAAAAGTAATAATTATATTCTAGTGAAAACCATTAGTACACAACAACAACAATTTCTAGTGTAAAGAGCGTGTGCTTGCCAACGTCGAACGAGCCAAAAAATTATTAAGATGTGCTTACTGCGCTAATTGAAATACATAATAGCACATTTTCGTCGTTTCATTTTCGCTCATTTCGATTTCTGTTCTAACTTTTCTGGCTTATTTACCAGCCAGAACAATCTCAACTGATGCCTCGCTTTCGGTAGTCTCATTGTATTTAGAGGAGCGAAAAAATGTCACCGCAATGTGCTATGTGACAAATTAGTTTCGCAGCTTTTTCACGAAAAATTAAATGAGATCTGATTAATGAGTATTTGAACTCGTTACTTCTTGAGCGCGTAATTTGTTCTTTTTCTCTCGCTATTTTCTAGTAATTAAGTGTTCTTAAACACATCACGCTTATCGGATGTTTGCGTACTTTCTTCAAAATTGTTGTTATGCAATAAACATGTAAAATAAATTATAGAAGAGCGAAGAAAAAACTCAAAAACGTTTAATTAGCAGTGAAAAAAGTAGAAGAGAAAAGCAATCCAGCATCAAGTAAACTGGGCGATATAATCGGTACTCAATTAATCTTGATTTGCGCGATGAGAAAAATGCAAAAGTGCTTTTTATTGCTTTCAAGATCGCATTAAGTGATTGCTCAAATTTTTGTTGCCGGAGAAAAAACTTCTCTACTTTCTAATTCTTCTACTTTTCTTGTGTTTTTCTCCGGCAAAAGGATGCGCTTTCATCTTCTTCTTCGTCTTCTTCAGACAAGCGAAGAGCGATTAGGTGTGCGACGTGAATTTGGTATGCTCACGGCTCTCGCACTCACTCTGCGCAAACCTAATATTTATGTGTCAATAAATAGTGTGTAATCCAATATGAGACCAAATTCTTGAATGGATTACACAGATCGTGAAGCAGGTGAAGCAGAGCGAAAGCAACTTTAGTGTATATCGAGCGTTACGAGCAATAAAAAAGCGAGTTGAAGTAGAAGTAGAATAGATTTGAACAGTATTCGAGGCCAACATTTCAATGAGCTCACATAACACACTCACTCAAATTATCGTGCACTGCTCACCATAATATTTATATCCACACACACAGAGAAAAGTACACCGCATAAGAGGTGTGTTGCCGGTAGGCGGGCAGCGCACAATTGAGATATGATTTTTACTTGGCGCGATATTGCTGCTCTTGTTCTCGTACTTCTATGCTGCTCTCGCGAATGACCTCTTATTCTCTCTAATAATCGATTCTACGCGATTTTACATAGAGCAGAACGGCGAGCGGGCGCTGCGAGGAGAGCGAGTAGAATAATGGAATATGAAAAAAGAAAACACATCACCTGCTCCAATGAATAGTGTTCAGGGTACGATTACATGTCGAGTAGGCTTTGTGGTTTTGCTCCCTTTCATTATTATTTTATTTTTCTCGAACAAAAATGAAGTAATCTTCGAATGTAACCAAGTTAAACTAAAGAATTTCGCGCTTATATTAAACCGTGTCGAGCAAGAGTGTATCTCTATCTGCTTTCGAGGCGGGCGTAACGAGAAGAAAAAACTTTTTTGCTCAACTCCTCAAACGGAGCTAAGTGATATTGTTTCTTCTCACTATCTACGTTATGGCGAAGTAAAGCGAATTATTGTGATGCACATTACCGCGTTCATTACTTTCTTTCTTGTGCGACTAAAAACAATGTAAATCAGTTTTGCAGTTTCGAAACGGGCTGGGACGGGCGGGAGGCGATCGTTTTCTTCTTCTTCTTCTTTAGGTAGGTGAGGTTTGAGGTTTTCCGATTGTTATCACTTTAATTTGCTTTTAAATTATTCGCGCGCACTGTTTCATAATATTTGCGTTTTCTCTTTCGCTCTCTTCGCTTGAAAATTTCAAACTAAAACCTTAAAATCGCATCGCTTTTCAATCGTGCGTCGACACTGAAAATTTTTAGAAATGCAATGCTTTTTAATTAATTTTTAAAGCGAACGTTTGCTTTCTTGAAAGCAAAAACGCCTATTTTTTGACGAAACATGTGCGACGAGCAGCTTTACACGATTTTTGCCGAATTTCGAGCCAAAACTCACGAAAATTAGCCTCTTGCGCGTTCGAAAGCCAATATCGAGAGGAGAAAGAGCGAGAGAAATATACGATTGCTATTACTTTAGGGCCTTTTCTTTCTTTCTTTTCTTTCTTTCACAATAAACAGACGAACATAAATTTTGAGTCGAGAAAAAGTGTCTGGCCACGAATATTGTGTGCGCCGATGTACGAAATTAATATTTATAAGCGGCCGAGAAAAAACATGCGAAGCAGCGGTTTGTGCTGCTGTGGAAAATTTTTTTGTAAAGTGAGAATATAAAAATTACAGTGGCTTCGGTGTGAAGTTGCTGATGAACGGCTTACGAAGAATAAAAATACACACGATCTCATCATCATCATCATCAACTTCTCATATGTCAATACACAAATATGGCGCCAAGAAATCAGTAATCCGAAAATAGAGGAGAACACACAATTTGCGAATGAAGAAGAAGAAAAGTTGCAACAAAACGGTTTCCGTTTCAAATTTTGTCGCTTCAAATTTATTTAACGCCGAAGATAAGTTCGCGCAAAGAATGCTTTTTGCGGAGCGAACCGTGTGGCTCGCTCTAATCCTCAAGGCGTATTCCTCTAGACTAGCAGAACAAAATAGAGCTGAACACAACCATCACCGTGACCCTGTCTCTTGCTCTCCGAACTGCTGCCTGTATACTGACACATGCCCCTGGAGCTGGGAGTTTAGCGCCCGGCGGCTACTTTTCCGCACTCCTAAAATCCGTCAAATTGGTGTAAACACGAAAACTACTCTTCGCTTGCTTTGCGCGCAAAAACTGTAAAATTATTTGAAGAAATAAATAATAAAATAAGTAAAAGCGTAACAAACGTACGCACAAACACATCAATTGCGATCGCCGCTCGTCGTAGTTTTAGGTGTTGCGGCGAGCGATTGCGGATAGGGTGAGCGGTAAATTTTAGTGGGCTTTCGCAGTGAAAAAACACCTTTCACCACAAAAATAGCGAAGAAAGCAGTAAAAAACTCGAAGAAGAAGAAGAAGAAAGCTGTGAAAGAAGAGACAAAGAATGGCTTGGTGAACAACAGGAGGTTGAAAGTGTGCGAGTTTAGTCGAGCGAAAAACGCCATTTGAAAGGCTCTCGCTCGCTCGCTCTCTGTTTTTGCACAGAAGTGAAGTAAATTATTGCATCGTTTCGCAGCGATAACAATTCTTAGAATTTTTGTTCGCTTCCATTCACTCCGAACAAACTTCGAGCGCAAGAAGTGCGAGAAGATTTACGAGAGTTTCGAGTGCGTTGGTACAGTTTTCATCATTCGCCGATCAAAATTACTGATTGTGAATTTTTTATTCTCTTCTGCAAAAATTTCGCCCTCCATTTCATTATACAGATTCTTTTGCCGTGTTGACATTAATTGCACACTGCGCACCAAGAGGAACCGTTTTATCGATTCGCATTTAGAATAAACATAAATCTAAAGAAGCGAATTTGGGAAGCTGCCTGCTCCCGAAAACGTAATTAAATGATTATAAGGCCAGATGCCGATCGCATACATCAACAAACTGTTGTCGAGCAGCAGTTGTCTGCTAGCAGCCGACGAAGCAAGCAAGCAATCCGGCAATCGGCATTTTCGGGCGCGGGGCGCAGCAGAGCTTTTTATTGTGCGGAATCGCGTTACGCGAATAATCCTTTCAAAGTGAATATAAACGCATTGTGAAAGAAGCACAACAAAATTCTTCGAAAAGAATGAGAAAATTTTCGGACAACAAAACAGAGATTTTCTACTCTCCGTCCTTTGTTGTCAAACCTTTTCTCTCTCGCTCTTTCTCTCGCTGCTACCAAAATGTAGCACGTCATTCATTGCCTTTTCGATGCGTTTTCTTCGCCGTACAAACCTCGGCGCACAAACGCAGAGCTATACAATTGAGCGCAGCGATCACAACTTTTTGCTCACACTTATTTACTTCTGATCCGATAATAGCAAAAGAGGAGCCGTTCGACAGCTAACCGCCGGCTAACTCCCTATCCGCGCACGGTTTATTATCGACAATAATGTATACATTAACGGATCAATAGTTTTTCGGTTTAAATCGGCGAAATGAAGCCAGCGATCAAAAGCGCTCGAACAAATTTACTTTAGCAGATTATTGAGCTGTGAAAAAAATTTTTTACCTCCGCTAATCTCTCTCTTTCACTCTTTGAAACCGCCGCTTTTCGAATTACACTGTTTAATTCGCATATTAAGCTTTTTTTGGGTCGTGTTTTCAAATTGCACTTTAATAGATGCGCAAAAAAGTTTCAAAAAGTACATAAAACAAAATTTAAAACAAATGAACTACTTGAAAATAAATAAATGCTTAAATGTAATACAATGTTTAAATGAGAAAAAATTTTCACAAATTGTAATGAAGCGTGCGAAGCACGTTAACTAACCAAATACGCTGACAAAATGGATTTTATTCACGCGAATTGTGTGTTAACACTTTCAACACTCTTTAGAACATTTTTTACGCTCGCTATACATTTTCACGACATTATAGCGGAGTGAAAAATGGTTGCCTCTTCCGCAGTGACAATCAACAGCAGAAAAAGGTGTGTGTGTGTGTGTGTATTTAAAAAAATTAGTCAGTGTTTTCACAGTGGATTTTAATTGAATGCAAGCAATTAATCACTTAAAGTGAGTTGAACACATGTTTTTGCCCTGACTCTCTCTTTCTCTCTACGCTTTTTAAAATACTTAGCTCATGCTTAATTGTCAAATAAGGTGCAATTTCCTTTTTAACTTATGTGTGAGCACAAGTTAGCAAATGTTGCATACGAACACACTTATAAAGAAAAAAGCCCGAGGATACGATCTAATCCTTCGTAATCACTTGCGCGATAGTGGAGAGAGAGAGAGAGAGAAAAAAAATCATCAATTTACATCGATAAATATTTACTAAAAAAGGAATTTTCTTTGGAAAATATATTTTAAAACATGCTATTGAGAAAAATGTCAAATGTTTAAATAAATAAATTTAGAGAGTTTGAAGAAGAAGAAAAAATTAAGAAAAGCAAAGGGATGGATTGGCATTTCAGCTCAGTAATTAGCGTGAAGCAATTTACCAACTATTGAGAAGTTTAACTGCGAGTGTAAAGATTAGATTCGGTATTAACTTTCTTCCAATGAATTTCGCGCTAAAGTAAACTTTGAACCACGAGCGCACAAGTTTTTTTTCAATATTTTTTGCTTCGATTTTATCAAAACAAGGCACGTAATGTTTTCAAAATAATTGCGAACACTGTTTTCAATTCAAATTCAAATTCAATTTCAGCATTGAAGCAGCAGTAGTACGTATTTGCATAAACATTAAATAATCAAATTTCAAATGTTTCTTTACAAAGTGAACGCATACGCACAAATTTACTAGAAGATTAACGATACTTTTAGCAGTTCTCAGCATGGATTAGGCATTTGTTGAGAGCGGTTTACAGAAAAGTGGAATTGTATGCGTGTTGTGTTATTGCTTCGCACGCACTACACCTTCGTTTTTCGATGGCGCTCAACGGATTGCAGAGATTAAGGCTGGCAGATTAGTTTTTGCGCAGATTCAACTGCGAGATTAAGTACACGACGAATGAGGCGAATTTGAAAACAGTGCGATCGTGCTTTTATGTTAGAATGAAAGCGCAATTTTAAGCAAACACAAAATGCAATTCGCTTGTCATTATAAATTGCTTGTGTCATTATTATTTATCACAAACTTCTTCTAATTTATTTTCTCCATCTTCTTCTTCTTTTCGTATTCATTTTTGAAGCTTGAACTTTGAATTTGATTTAATTTTCGCAAATAATTCGTAAATAAGTTTTGAAAAGATTTATTTCGGCTCGAGCGCTTATCGTCTTATTATTATTATTGTTTTCTATTTGCTAAGCAGATGAGAAAATAGGCCATTCGGCATTGGTATTCACAACAGAACGAGCGTACGAATTGAATTATGGTCAGTGTGTCTCGAGAGAAATTGGATTTCGAAGGACATGGAGCGCACGTTTTTATTGCATCAAAAGAAAAAAGAAACGAAGTACAAAAGTGCAAAAAAGCGATTGCATCTGTTTGCATTTAAATTTGTTCGACTCGAATTGAATGGTGAATGAAGATGAACAAAGAAGAAAAAAGATTAAAATGTGAGCAAATTGTCAAGACTAATGCCATTAATTTTTTCCCAACACTCAGTTATGATTTAAAAGTTTATACGTAGGTACAGTCTGCGCACACACAACTCACACGCCTAAATGTTATCATTACAGAGCCTAAAGCGACGACAGCAACGGATTGAGAATCGACAATGTGTAATTGAAACACACAGTTGATGGTGAATTGAGGAGAAGAAAGAGCAAAAGCGAAGTGGCAAATAACGCCATCGGCGGATCACTCGAAAATTGCTCATTGCCCGTATCTATAAATCTCTAACTTTCTTCTTGTTCTGCAACTGCAACACTCCCTTCGATGAAATAATTGGCGAAATTTTTAACAGGAATTTGAATTAGTGCATAACGACAGATAGATGAGAAGATAGAGAGGTGGATAAGAGAGTGATGCTGCTGCAATCAAATCAAGTTGTTGTTGTTAGCTGCTTATTACCTCTCGCTTCGAGAAGATGGAGAGCGGGAGAGAGAAGAATAGCGTTTGAATATAGGATTTCGGCTTGCCCATAAAATTAAAAATTGCCTCATTTATTGCTTTTAAAAGTGAATAGCGCTGTAAACAGCAAATAAAGCGTTTGGAAGCGAAGAGAAGCGAAGTGAAATTTTGAAAAATAAATTCAATTTTTTCGCGTTCTCCGCTGGCGAGTAGCGCGCATAAATGTCACTCTTGTGCTGTAGGAAATTGAATGGCGAAATCAATTACGGAATAAATAAGAAATAATAATAGAGAGCGAGCGGAGAACGCAGCGCGAGTGTGCAATCGGAGTAGAGAATAGATTAGATTGATTCCTGTGCCGAAACACACTAATCACGAAGACAAGGACCGTTGAACCCGAGTTTTTAAAAAGTAAGCCCGAACCCCGAGAGCCGGCAGGAGGTCAGTTTTGCTTCTTCGCTTCTCGTGCACTTTGGGCAAACCAAAAGCAGTCCAATTTTAAGAAGTACTAAGAAGTGAAATGTAAGGTATGTTAAATATATTGTGCGTTTTTACTTGAACTGCTCGCGAGAGAGCGAAAGAGAGAACGAGGGAGAGCTGCTGCTGCTTGTTTTTGTTGTTGTGAGCGGTGCGTCGAGTCCATCAACGAGCGAAGAAGAGTACAGTCGGAAAATAAGCAAAAAAGATTGACGACAGGCCGCTCAGAGATGACAGGCTTAGCCTCGCAGTGGCGTATAAATGAAGTTAGATATCGGTATTGGGAAACGCGAGTTCGCAGGTTTAGGCTAGAAAAGTTGCAGAAGACCGAGCGCGAGGAGAAGAATGAGAAGAAGAAGAAGAAAAAGGAGTGCCGTTTTCAAACGAAGCAATCGTCTTGTGTCACTAATACTACAATAAATTGCTGGTTAAGTCGACGGGATATCTAAACAAGCAAACCTTTTTCGCAAAAACGCTTCCACTTATTTTTCACGAGTCAAACCTGTGAAATATTTTCGCCAGACACTCCCAACCAAGCCGACGAATGTCTCTGAAATATTCGCCTCTCGCTCCGCTTTGCTCTCTCATTTAATTACCTGCTCCGTTATTAAACAGCTTTTGACAGCGCTGTTTTCACTTCTTTATGTGTCCGCGCGAAAGGCGATTTTCGCCTGAATTTCGCGGACGGAAATAGGCGGTCGTTTGTTCGCTCTTCTCGCTTGCCAAATTGTTAGCCGCTCATCAAAGCAAAAGCGTTAAAACCGTTGTATAAAGTTCGCAAGTCAGTGCACTTGGTTAAGAAAGAGATGCTGCGCTCTTTGCTCTTCGCAGATGACCGACACAATTCACTGGAACGTGAATAGAGCGAGTGAGTTAGTGAGGGAGCGAGAGAGAAAAAGAAAAATTACATTGCGCCATTAGCTATTATTGCTGTTATTAAGATATTGAAGAGAGGTGTCATTAAAAATGAAAACGCTATTATTCTTCGCTAACCATTTCTTTCGCAGAAATTCTCCAAAAATTGAAGACGCGCGCACTTGTGCGCACTATAGTTCTAGAAAAATGGTCATGTAAAAATATAATTAGGCAGGCAGCGAGAGAAGCGAAAGGTGAAAGCAGCGAAATGTTGACACAAACAGATTGAAATCCGAGAATGAGTCGATGCATGAAGAAATTAAATTGAAGCAAGCGAGAGAAAAATCTCTTCCTTTATTGCCTCCATTCTCCGCTAGTAAGAATATACGCGCAAGTACGTACGAAGCTAGGAGAAATTGCTTCGCTCGTCTCACTTATTCTATTCTATTCTCCTCACTCATCGTCATCATCATTATCTTTTCTGGAAAGCATAACAAGCACATTAAAAAACACGACCATCATTTGCATAATCACCGTTTCCAATTTCATAGATTTCAGCTAAGAAAATATGTAAGAGGATGAAGAAAAAGAAGAAAAAAAGCTGAAAGTGAAACGTAGCGTGTAAGCATAAGCGGAGCAAAAAAAGATTTTCACAATAATAACAAAGGGAGCAGAGTCGAATGTGTCAAATGTTTATTTGCATTCCCGTTTTGAGGTAAGTAAAGGATTGTCGCTCGTTTGTTCGCGCGAAAGCCTTAAATGATTGCAAATTGCCGCCGCTTCCAAATGTTCAACACTCGAACGATCACTTGCGAACAGGCAGAAGCCACTGCTTCGAAATTGCTATTGCGTAAGCCTGTAATTGACACATGCGAAAGTTGCCTAATTGCTTCACTCACTTTTCTCTCTCTTTCTCTTTCATTTTCTCGATTTCATTCGCTTCGCACTGTAATTAAGCAATAACACTAAGCAATAAAACTCTTAACATTTAAATTAGTCAGCTCATTTCTTCTCTTCTTTCGCTCGGATTTAGAAAAACTTTTAAGTACCTACCTATCGCGTTTGCGATTGTGAAACGCAGCCACTGCGCCGCGAGTGGTGAATATCAATTGCACACTTGCGCGAGTGTTGCAATGAATATAACTCAATTAAATCGCCGCACTGATGATCGGATGCAGCGTTCGGCTGCTAAAAATACGCACGAACAAAAAGTGAAGCACAAAAAACGCTCCTTGCATTAATTATGAATTTGAAAATTGAGCAGAAGTCTAAATTAAGAAGAAATCGAAAGCGCCAAAAGGCGAAATGCGTTTCGAGGAAATGGTGAATGAAATCATTGCGAGAAGATGAAGACATGGCAGCGGCTGTCAACAGTTATTTCCGAAATAACTCTCAACTGTTAATCACTTCGCCCGAACTCTCTCCTGTCAGTTTCCCGACGGAGCTTTTGCTGCAGCGAGACAAGCGAAAAATGCGGGTCTCAAAAGCCGAACATTTTCCGACCGCATTTTTCATTCATCTCATTGCTTTGCGAATATTGTTTGAAAAACGAACACTGAAAACACAAGCGTCTAGCTGCTCCACACGTTATGGGGCATAGCTGCATTGATGGCACTTAACTCTCTATTTACGACCCTTAACTCTCGCACGGTTTCGAATATAACGCCGTAAACATACTGTAAATCCGTAACATATGCATTTCGTCAAAACTTGTCGCTTTTTGCTCTCCCCACTTTCGCAGAGAGAGAATGGGAGAGAGATAGGCACGCACTTCGCGTCGCACATCGAACATAAGGTTTCCATTCACTGTCGAATGGTTCGAGAACCAATTTGGCGAAATTCGTTTTGGCCCCTCCAGTTTATCGTCGGGCGTACAGCGCACGAATCGCTCTCGCTCTCTCCGACTGAATGAATGTTGAAAAGCAAACTTTTTCGATGATTTTACAGCTTTTAAGAGGGATGTATTTGGTGACAGAAGAAGAAGAAGAAGATAGAAGACAGTGACGACCAGTTGTTGGTGTATGTGTTTGTGCTCTCGTTTCAAACAGCGACCGAACGCCTGATCTACGCGATAATTTGTGTGTAAAGGAAATATTCTTTGGCGAAGAAATATTTACTCGCGTTTTAATCGCTTTATATTTAGCGTTTATAAAAAAGCTGAACACGGATGTCGGTTTCCGAGTCGGACAACGGGCCAAGTTGTGTTCGCTCGCTAAATAACGCAAAGCATATGGTGTAAATATGATATTTCGTGCGAAGACGCATCTTTACTCAACTTAATCTTTGCTTAACTAAGCACTTCGTCTCTCTCGCTCTCTACTTCTCTCTCGTTCTCTCTCCACTCGAATTAACTTTTTAAAGCTGCGAAATTGTTTACGGACCATCTAAAAAAAAGTACAGCTTGGAATTTCTTTCCTGTTCAGCGTTTTCTTGCTCGAGAACACAGATACACGAAAACGCAGTTGCTGATGTTGTTATTATTAGCGGCATCGCGAAATTTTTTTCCACAAACTGTAGGTTTAATTTTCATCCGCGAAGATGATCAATGAACAAAATCATTGTAATTAGTTTTATTGTATGAAATTTATACGTAAACTCGCGCGCGGTTTCGCATGGGGCTAAACATAAAAGTAGAGGAGAGGCTCGCTGTGTTGCCGAGCGTTTTTCGGCTAACAATTTGTAAGCCTTTCAGGAGTGGCTTTTAAATTTGCATTCTCTTCTTTAACGTTTTCGATTAACGACAAACAATGGGCAAATGAGCGCCATTAAACAGCAGAAGAAGAAAAAGTTTTTGATTCGCTGATTAATGCATTCATTTGTCAAAAGTAAATTAAAACGAAATCAATCGAGAGAAATGATAATGAGTAAAAGCAAAAATTTTTCTAGATTGAAATCCAATTTTAAACCGTTAATTGAGTTTTAATATGTGTAATAGATATTTATATATAAATAAAAGAGGCGAACCAGGCTAAACGCTCGTGTGTGCCTATGTCTGACCCATTTCCCAAAACAATTATCGATTTAGCGTTTAAAAATCAATTTAAAATCACGCCGCGTTTTTCCGACCATTTCTCAAGTTTATTTATAAAAATTTTTAAGATGAAAAGCAGCCAAAAATGAGCAGAAAACGTTGGCTAAACTGAAATAAATGTGCGTAACACTCGTTTCGAAAATGCGATGACGAAATACGAATTTCGTTAGAAACGAGCGAAAATTTATCGACGCATTGTTTTCAATCGTTTGAAACAATAATCGAAAGGAATTTAATGGAAAAAATCGTAATAATAATAATAAATATTGGTTCAAAACAAACTTTACTTAATCTTTTTGCGCGAAAAAAGTTTCAAATCTTTTTCACTTCGCAATTGTCGACGATGTGTTAAAAGTAAACAATGAGTAGTGGAGAAAATGAAAAGCAAGAGAAAACTTCCCAAATGCGAGAGTGAAAACACGAGAAGCTATTTGAAAATCGATGTCAAAAAGCAAGAAAAATGAATTTTTGACAAATTTTCCAAAGTGAAAAGCAGAATCAAAACTTACAACAAAGTAAACAATTGAACGAAAAATTTTGCTAAGTGCATTCATTCGCATGCCTAAGTCGCTAGACAAAGCGGCCAAGAGAGCGTCAAACAAAAATTTGTTCTTCTCTACTCACGTGAGCATTAAATAAGAGAAAATAATAAGAAAATGTTTTCGACTGGCTCTCCGTCTGTTTATTCACTTTTACTACTTACCAAACACACACTTTGAAAACGACTGTTCAAGGATAATCAACTTTTGGAGAAAAAATTTGAACGAAAAAAAATCACAATACAAATTTAAATTTCGCTTTACTGGCGGACAAAAAACCGAAGCAAAAAAGTTTTCGTCAAGAAATAAAGAATAATGAAGCGAAAACAAAAATGAAGAGCAAAAACTTTTTTCTCAAAAAATATGAACGCAAAGCGATTTTTGAAGAGTGGAAAAGTAGTATTTTTGGTACACTCTAAAGTCACTCACGTTTAAAGCTCGAATAAAGACATCAGCGAGCGAAGAGGAAAAGCGAGTATCGCTGCAAGAAGAGGGAGAGAGAAGAAGAAGAAGGTTGGCTCGGTTGATGGAATAGGGATGGTTCGGTATTCGATGAATGGCGGCGACGCTCGCTCGCTTTTCCACCAGAAATGAATGGGGGAAGCGAGCGAGAAACACGGTGAAAAACTTTTTGCTAAGCATACTTGTTGGTGTTATACACTCTGTGTGAGCCGAGCTCAGCTCTGAGCTAAGCTCGACTCTATTCTCGAAGATTGAGCCACGAATAAATTGTTAAGGGGCATATAGTCAGAAAATACTTTAATTGAAGGCGGTACTTTCAATCGAAAATACACAGAGGTGTGGTTCTGAAGCAAGTAATTGCACATCTATTGCGCGCTTATTGCATATGTAAAATAGCAGGAGAAAGAAAAAGACGATGTTCGAGATGATGAAGAATTTTCGCTTCATTTTCATTTTTCTCTGTAACAATGTTTGTGTAAATTAAGTGGATAAAATTGCGCCTTCGGCGGGGAGATAGCCAGATAGAGGGCCGGAGCGAGCGAGGTGGGCCGCCAAGTGCCGCATCGGCGATCGTTGTAACAATTCGATTAACGCTATGCTAATTTCTATTAAGTAATCGCAATTAATTCAGTGATATGCAAATCGCTCTCTTTTTCTCCAGCTCTTTCGCAAATTAAATGCAAATTTCGGTTTCGCCCGTCGCGGACGACAAGTAAACAGAGTAATTACTTTCGAAAACACGCTGATTAAGTAATTCTTCGCCTAAAAAACGGAGAAAATTGCTTCGAGTGCTACGACAAAATTGAAAGATCTTATTAAATTTCGTTTCTAAGCCCAAATTAAAGTTTTACTTTTCAGCTTTTTTCGCTCGCGTCGAGCGCAAATTGATAAATGCGCAAAAGTATTCATCAATTGTGATGTTCGCGAGAGATTAGCAAATTGAAAACGCAAATAAATCGACAGAAAGCGTATTTTATCGGTTGCATCTTAATTTTTTTAACACGCTCGCATGCGGACCAATGGCTGGGATTAAGCGGCGGAGAGCAGAGGAGAGGATGAAGCATAAAAGCAATTAATGAATATGAAAAGCAGCGAAGATATGTTTTTTCTCGCGCCGAAATTCTTGTGGCTTCGGGCTCATTTTTCACTGTTCTCGATGCATGCGATGCATTCCGCGAACCAATCCGCTGATCAGAGTTATTAGCTGCGAAATGAAAAGTGGAAACGCAGGTTAAGCGCGCAAAACCTGGACTTGGGATTGTTGTTACCGAAGATGAGCAGTGAATGCGCTTTGTTGTTCGCTCGCATCGCTAGGCGTCCTGTTCGCGCACTCATCGCTTGCCATCGCATCGCATTGTTCTCGCTGCTCGCATTGTCCAATCGCTGCCAATACTTATCATTACTGTTATGACTGTTATTACTAAACATTTGGGAGTCAGTCGATCGC
Source organism: Dinothrombium tinctorium (assembly GCA_003675995.1). Lineage (NCBI taxonomy): Eukaryota > Metazoa > Arthropoda > Arachnida > Trombidiformes > Trombidiidae > Dinothrombium > Dinothrombium tinctorium. The sequence goes on along the minus strand of NCKU01000724.1, from coordinate 20,079 downwards.
TAATCCGTGCGTCCGTACACGCAGCACTCGCTCGCTAGCCAAGGCTGTGTGCAATCTTTCGAATTGCTTTATTATTATAATGCGAAAGAAGAAGAAGAAGGAGAAAAGAAGAAAGAAGAAAAGAAGGCAAACCTTTTTCTTCTTCTTCTTCGATGGGTGTCAGTTATTCGCAGATGAAGACATTACTTTCTTAATGATTATTTCGCCGTGTTTAACACAAAGATAGACATACAATTTATAGGGAAGGAAAGAGCAAAAAGAAGAGCATAGTTTCTGCGGCAGCAGGGCCACCAGCAATGAGAGCATCGCGCGATGCAGCAGAAGGAGAAGAAGGATCCAGGGAAAAGGCTGCGCACACAACGCATATAATCATAATCGCGAGTTGAAATCACCATCAAGACTCAATTAACTTGCCGAGCGTATATCGTTTGCTTGTGTGCCGAAATAATCATTTTGACAAAGTATTAATTTGAAAGAAGAAAAAGTTTCTCTTTCTTCACTTTTCACAAGTCCGCGGCTCATTCCTCACTAACACACTCACTCGCTCTCGCTCACTCACTCACTCATTCACCACCACACACACCACCAAGAAGAAGAGGAGCGCTTCTTTTTCACCCATTAAAAGTGATGATCACTTCTTTTTGCAACTATTTTCCTCGAGAAAAAGCGGATCCATTGGTTTCCTTTTTTCGCAGCGTATATTCATTTGCAGAATAACGCGAAAATATGTAATCATTATTTCGGTGAGGTCCACGTTTTGTAATGAATAGCTTACTTCACAATTGCTTCGAGAAAGAAAAAAGCTCAAATCGTATTCAGCTAATTCAAACTTTCTTCGCTCATTTGTGCCGAAAATGCGTTCGCTTCGCTTTTTTTACACTTCAATCATTGCGATTTCAACGTCGAAAATGCGAAAAACAATGGGTGTCCGCGACAAGCGATGAGTGACCAAACATTTGTCGCAAACGCGAGCGTACGTGCAACAGGTGAAAGAAAAAAGTTTTTCGGTTAGGGTGCTACTTTTACAAACGGAACGAACACGCTGTGGGCACAAAGTGTTTGAATCTATATCATTTCTGCGAGTTAATGTAGTTATTTTATAGATAAAAGAGCGGCTTTGAACGAAATTGTTGCATAAAAAATATTTTTTTCGCGTTGCGAGTAATTTTTGGTTAAACACTCGTCGTGTTCGCTAATTTTCGTTTCGGTCCTTTTTTGTGAAACAAGCGAAAACGCTTTTTAATTATCACACCGCGGCCGCGTCTCTCCTCTCTCTTTCAGCAAATAAAGTCATTTCTTGTCAAGAGCTTCTTCAAACGGCGTCGCTATATGCTCTCGTTAAATTGTTTGAATAATTTTCAAGCGCAAGTAACGGAAGTCGTGAACATATTTTCTGCTCTGCTCATTCATCTATCGTACGCAACACACGCTGTTCCGGCGTCGGTTTCTCAATCAAACGCCGACTCGGTCGCTTCTTCAGCCTTCTTTCCACCATTAATTACATCAGAAGTGATTGTTTTGAAAACGAAACTTAATTAGCATAAATTTATGCGCGATGTGCGAAATTTGTTACTCGAAGCGATGCGTTCATTCTTCGTTTCCGTTTAGCTGGAAAATTCATTGCGATTCGCGAAAAGTTTGTTTGGTACGCAATGCGTTTAGAGAGGAGCGCGCTTGAATGTACTTGAGCACAATGTTCGTGTCGACGACTAATTTTTTATCGCCTGGTCACAGTGAGCGCGAATAAGACGATTTAGCTCGCCTCGTGTGGGTTTTCGTGTGCTGTGTATGTGCGATGCGATGTGTGTTTTTGTCGCTCGAAATTACCTTTTCGTTAATTTGTTTTCAACAGAAATCACTTCTTTTCGCAGCACTCATCGGCTCTTTCTACGCTTTGCTTCTGCACTTTTTAGCAGATCTCACTGTTCAGTGGCGCGGCGAGCGAGCAAACAATTGTCGCGTCCATCTCGCTTCAATATCTGTCATTCATTTCAATCAGTTTAACATGTCTTTCAGCGCGAAACGGTTCCTGCGGGCGACAAAGCACACTAGCGCAATTGTTGCAGCGATCGCAATGTGTATGTCCACACAGCAGCGAGTAGCTCGTAGTGGAAGCAACGAGAGCGCGAACGCTAGTTGGAACCGATAAGTGGGCGAAATGCACGTTTTTGCGGCTGTTTAAATGTGTGTTTCTTTGCGCCAATTGTGTACATGTCGTTCGCCTCTGCTCTTTTCTCTGGCTCGAAGAAATGACTCGAAGACGAAGACGAAGTGGAAGCAGCAGAAAAAAAGAAGAATGGAGAAGTAATAACAATGTTCGCCGCTTTTGTTCACTCCTGCTTCTGATCGATGAGTTTTTGGTTGCGATTGAAAATGAGTTCGATGATGGTAAGGGTGAGTCGAACTCTTTTCATTACTTTTGCTCTCGCTTCTTCCAAAGTTTGTTTCACTTTGACTCTGACCGTCATCATTCTGCTCCTCGGCTCTCTGGTGTTCAACTGCTGCTACTTCTTCTTCGTGTTCGTCTTCTTCTTGTTCATGCTGTTTGAGTGATTATCCCCTCGCTGTCAGACAGGTATGCGTTTCGAGAACAGGTCAATTAGAAAAATAACCGTCGGCTAGAGGAGGCAGTTGCATTCATTCTCTGTGTGTTGCTGCACTTAACCCTGAGCGTATAAAGTGTAGAATAGGCGAAGGAGAAGAGACGCGAGTGCAATCGATGCGAAAACACCAACGAGCGACCGAGCAACACCTAACGTTGTTAGAACAGCGCGAACACTCGAGGTTTGCGCACCGAAAAAAAAACTTAGGTCGGCGAATCGCCTATAATTTACTCATTTCGCTGCTCTCTTGCCATCTCACTTGCCGCTCGTCTCCGCGTCAATCGCTCATTGCATTTGTCAAATCCCGAAACCGCAACGAGCGCACCAGGTTGAAGAAAAACTTGTTGTCGGTTGTTTTTACACAAAATTAGAAAATATTTCAACGAAACGAGCGAATTGTGTGAGCGCATAGGCAATGATAATGAAGATTTGTAATGGAGAGCCCCATACATCATACGCAAAGTTTGTGTTTAAATTTATAATCCGTGCGCGAAGAAGAGTAGAAGGAGAAAAGCTGAAGAAAAGAGCGGCGATCGCAGCAATTGGTCGTGAATAAGCAAAACGTGACCAGTATTTTGTTTGATCGCAAATTTCTTCATCTTCGCAATCATCTCTCGCTTTGCTCACTCTGCGCTCGTCTCTCTCGATCTCTCTCGGCGAGTTTAACAAATCTTTTCTCCCTTTCGTTAATATTTGTCTCTTCAAAAGCCATAAATTCTTCTTTTATGAAAAATGACTTAATTTTCTCGAATCGAGTGTTTCGCCCGTTGCTCCGGGCCTTTTCGCTTTTTTCGCTCCTTCTCCTTCTTCTTCTTCTTTCTGTCGGTTACATTAATCGCCGAAAACCGAGTTTTCGACTCTATTCTTGAGAAGTTGTTCGCTTCTTCTAGCCATTGCAGAGCTGCTCGGAAAGCGAAAGCTGTAAAGAGTGAGCGAGCGAGTGAGAGAGTGAGCGGAGAAAAGTGCTTGCGATAGTCGCCGTAATAATAATTTATAATTGAAGTGTTATCTTCGTTTAAGTGGCAAAAAGATCAGCTAATAACCACCTTTGCGCTTTCAGAGCTGCTCCAACACATCTTTAGCTGCTTCTTCATTCGCGCAGTTACTTCTCGTACACATAAACTGCGAATCGAAATGAACGCATAATCAGATGAAATCGCTGTTATTTGCGTCAAACAATGTGATTAATGTTTTCTATTTTCCACTTGGTAACTTTTTCCAAGCTAATTATTCCAAAACATTTTTTACATTTGCGCCAATTTGTTTCCTCTCTTTCCAGCTCCTCTCATTCGATCCGTGTGTCCATTTCTTCTCAACCATCACGACGTCTTCATTTTCGCTCGCTCTCGCTCACTAGATTCAGTTATCGATGTGCAAACGTCTTAAAACGTTACCACCTGCTTTGTGTTTCGCCCCTAATACTTATGCAACCCACCCAATGATCATTACTTGATCGTAATGATTATGTTTCGGGCTTCGGTTTTCGCTAATTAACCAACTTCTCTCTCTCCTCTCCACTCTGTGCAGCTCTGGTACGAAACCAACTGCTCAAGCAGTTGCTTTTCAGCAAAAGAACACGATCACGAAATGTGTGCTTGCTTTTGCATATTTTTTTCAAGGATTCGATTCGAAAGAAAGAAAAGAGAAAGAAGAGGAGAGGCAAACAAAACTTCTTTCGCTCTCATCTTCATCGACAATCTGTATTCGGTTGCTTTCTGCCAATCTGCTGCACGCCAATTGCTGTTTACTTTCTTCGAGAGAAAAAGAAGAAAACAGTAAGAAAGCTATTTGAAAAAGAAAGGCAATAAAAGTTTGAGAAAGAAAGCTACAGTCAATTAATTAAGAAAAGTGATCGCAAAAAACGTTTGCTCTCGCTTTGGCCATCAAGAAATTAATTGCTTCGCGCGATGATGAAAAGCGTTCGCATTCGTTATTTCGACAAGAACTCAATTATTGCTGCTTGATTATTCATTTCTCTTCTTCTTCAATCGCAATCAGAAAACACCAAAAACAAGCGGCTGCTGCTGTTGCCGCTTCTGCTCCCCGCTTTGCCGTTGCCAAAACTATTCCTTCAATTTATTGAAATGTCATTTATTATATAGAGTAGCGCAAACGAAGAAGAAGTGGACGCCAATTTCTAAACAGCATAGAACATGATTTTCTTGTTTTTTCGTCCACTATCTTCCTCCTGCACTTTTCAATACTTGTGTTGGTGTTTCGGCGTAAAGAGAATAAAGCACGTCTTTCTCTCGCTCTTTTCGCCAACTTATCCAACACATTTTTATAACCTTTTAGAAGTACACTAAATTGCCATTTATTTCTCTCTTCGCACACTGCTCCTCTTCTCTTTTCTTTTCGCTTTATTTTCTTCTCTTCTTCACTATCGCTTCGATGGGCAATTATCGTTAAAAAAAGTTCTTCGAGCTAAAGAAATTACTCGAGAATGGCGTGCAATCGAAACTGCTAGAGTCGATATACTTTAGAGGATCAATATAACGTGACGGGCGATTGCGATTCGAGGTGATGGCCTCGTAAAGAAAAAATTGTCAGCGCAGTTTAAATTGCACACACACACAACTGACAGCAGCGAATATATACAACGCATTTCGCTGATTTAAAAGCTTTATCAAACCAAGTTTTCATATTTTGATTACACAAATAAAATTAAACATTGTGCTTTAAAGTGTAAATATATGCGAATCTTCTTCTCAATGCAAAAAGCAAAATTTTAAATTATATTAATCATCTTTTAAATTTATAATCTTTCAAATAATATATTATATCAATCAATCAAATAAATTTTTATGTGTTTTTTTATCACATTTTAAAATGAAAGCAAACTTAAACAGACTAACCATTGAAATATCACATCTCATTGTGTTGTAGTCACTGAGCGAAAACGGCTGAAATCTGTGAACTCTAATTTAATTCGTTTTTTAACCAATTTAATAACCAGACGAAAGCTTTGCTTCTAAAAGATAAATGGCAAAAGTCGGCAAGTAACAGGTTAACAAAAGCATCGATTTCGTTTTAACAGTTTTCTTCAAAAATTTATGACAAGCCGAAAAATGTTCGCTTCACTTTCATCTTCGAAGAAATTATCTCTTCATCCGAAAAACACTAATAATTAGCTCGTAGCTCGTCTCTTTATCTTACTTATTAAGTTTTTTTTATCGGCAATTAAAATTAAAGCGAGTGACAACGCTATGATGAAAATGCGTGAACAGACGTTCTTCTACTTCATATTCATCAAATACAAGCGACAACAAAAGCTTTACTCTATCTTCGCTCCTTTGCAATGCGTTCGAAAATTAACTGCGTGAAGAGAAAAAAGAGGAAATCAGTAAATTTAGGTCAATACAAAATTTCTATGTTTTTATTTTAATTGCAAACACTTTTTCACAGCTTTTTAAAACTTAAAGAGAAAAGAAAGAAAAGTCGAACGAATCGTAAAGCATAAAGAGAAAGCAAGCGAATTGAGTGAAACAACCACCCAAAAGAAAAAAACACCTTTTTGGCAAAAATGACGACGCGAACCACCCTTTGTCTGAGTGAGAGAGAGAAAGAGAGAGAGAGCAAGAGAGTGAGATCAAATAAACACTTCGCCTCGCTGAGTGAGTAAAGTGAATAAAGTGAGTGAATGAATGAAAAAGAAAAAATTTATCGCCGATTTTAAATTTAAATTCAACATCAATTTTGAAAGCCAAATTAAGATGTCTTAACATTTTCTGACAGTTACTGCAACATTATACATAATAAAACTTAATGCAGTCCAAAAAAAGTAGTTTTGCATTTTTTTCTTGCCTCTCTCTCAAATTTGTGACATATAAAGCGATTCTTAAGAAATTAGAGTGAGTGAGAGAGCGAGACACTATAAAAAATTTTCACTTTTAATTACTTCATTTTACTGAAAAAACAAAGTTCAGTGTATTCACCGAAATTGCCTGCGTTCATTAACTGCGAAGAATTTTCTTCAAAGTTCTAAGAAAAGTTAAATGTTGTGTGAAATGTGTATCCATAAATAAAAAATAATGATAATATTAATTCTGTTTACTTTCTTAGCGAAGTTTAATTTTCAAATGGTGCGAAAACGAAAATATTATGCCGAGAAGCAGCAAGAGTAAAAGAAGTAAACCGATTTTGTACATCGAGCGTACGAGAAGCTGAGAGAATAATTTTGAATTCAACTTAAGCACATCAGCCGAAAAAAAAACAGTTGGAGCGGGAAATGCTTAGCGATACATCAAAACTGAACATTGTTTGCAACACATACACTACACAGCGTACTTACAGATGCTGTATCAGGCGATTGGCAGCTAATCACTCTCTCTAGTTCACCGCTCATTAAACCTACCAACTTTTTACGTTGTTCCTGGAAATAAGAAAAACAGATAAGTGGAGTTTGTGGCTTTCAAAGATCATTAACAACAACAAACCTTTAACGACAGCTTTACATTGATATCGTTAACGATTTCCATATTTAAAATGTTTTCATAAGATTCGTACCACTCGATTTCAAGATTTTTGAATACACACGCGTGTTTCAAAAAGAAGACATTTCGATCCGAAAGCAGGAGTATACCGTCGCCCAACGAGTAGTGTGCAATGTAAACATCAGTATCGGCGAAGTGACCTTTGTTCAATTCGCGTAGGATGCTTCTGCCGTTTGCTTCGTGACGATTATAAGGTCTTATTATACCATCTTTGTGTATATGCCGAGCTGGTCTTTGTTTCTTTGCTTCGGCATTCACATCAACTGCTCTTTGCAATGCATTCAATGATCCACTGGCAAAATCAATTACACCGGTTGCCGGCTGAGCGACAACTCCAACAACTCCACGACCGACTCCTTTAACAAATCCTTCGAAACCTTGAGTTTTTCCACCTTGCAAGGGCTTGGTGACAATTCCCGTCACACCTGAAAAGAATCCTTTCGCCAAGTTTTTGCCACTTTGGGCAAATGAATGGCCACGATTTAATGTTTCTCGCCGACGTCGCTTGTCCTCTTCATCCATAGTGAGCGAAGATATACCTTGGCCAATGGTGCCAGTGATTCTTCCGAGAGCTCCTGCCGCTCCACCAACCGTGTGACTAAATAACGATTTAAATCCTAACGTGAGCCCTTCTGCAAACTCTTCTGGGCCTTCAATTATACCGACAACAGGTTCGTAGAAGAAGTCACCCACTCCTTGCTTTAGACCGAGAAGCAGTCCGACAGGGTTTCCGATCACATCGAGACCGAGTACGATCAAATAAAACTGCTTCAACACTGATGTAATATAGTGGCTCGTGGCGTTTGAGATTAACTCTTCTTGACTTAATAAAATATTCTTTTTCTCAAAGTAATCAATTTTAAATAACACGTCTTTAAATTCAGTAAGCGTGACCCCCGCCGATTTAATCAAGAAATCAAGAAAGCCCAAAATTTCAAATGATGCAACGTTGCCGAGCGCGAAGCTGACGTGAACTTTGATCGGCGAGAAATGTATCAAATCGTAGTAATTTTTGTTTGACATCGCAATTTCACTCGACGCAGCGTTATGGTCCGCGTCAAAAACACTTTTGAGATCATTTTCAATCATTTTTTCGTAACTAGTCTCCTTTAGTCGCTGTTGACCTCCGAAAAAGTCGCTAAGTGCCATTAAAAAGTCGCCATCCACTTGCACTAAAAACTCTTGAATGAGCACACTCAAATACTTGAACCTATTCATGTTCGCCTGCCGTTGAATAAGAACACTTAATTCGATGAATGCTTTCGGCGCTCGGTCTTGAGATAAAGATTTCGGCGGGGTGACGGGACACATTATTATGCCAAATGTACAATCGTCCGCTTGATTATCGATTTGAATACGATTTATTTTTGTGTGAAATTGCACCACATGTTCTGAAAGTCCGACGCAACACCAAAAACCTAAAGTAGAACTCCTTCGCAGAACACCTTTTATAGGTTCAATCATTATTGGTTTTTTCAAATCAGTGAAATCCACTTTCAACGTGTTCGTAATGTTTATGGGTTTCTGGCGCTCAGAACCTCCCTTAATCACCAAATCGTTATTGACTTTGTGTTTCAGCAATTCTTTCTGATACGCTGCTTCAATTGACTCAATCTGTTTTACGGACAAAGATTTAAATCGTTTTGACTTGTGCTTCGCAACTTCCCACACAACGCTGGAACTAAACACATCGATAACATTAGAGCGCGAGAGTGAAATTGATAAAAATCGAACCTGTATATTCCAATATAGAGCAATTCTTTGCTTGTTTCATTATTAACCAAAGATATTCCAATTCCTCTCATACTAACTTCCAGATTATAGACAGGTTTAGCAAACTCGCCCGCCTTTTAAATATATTGCAGTTAGCAAAGAATGCAATTGCAACCAATGATATACTTACATGCAAAGCATTTTTTGCCATATCTATGTCGCGAGTTATCATAAGAATTCGTTGTTTTGCGTCAAGAAATGTGACCCAATACAAACCACCAGAAGAAGTTTCACCGAAGGCATCTTTATCTAATTCCAAAATCACTTCTGGTGACTGCGATGATGACCATACTAAAGCTCTGCGTAGCATCGGTTCGTGCCAAGTAAAGTATACGGAGCTCATTGGAGCAAGGCGATTCCTCTTGGCAATGCAATGTTGACCGTAATCAATAATGAGATCGTTTGTTGCATTGACTATTTTAACGGGTGCTGAACCTCTAAAATAATTGGTGATTTGGACGGACACGCTAGAGACGGATACTTCGACATGAATATTGATTAAATGATTGCCGATTTGAAGAAGAACTGTATTTATTTCGTCCAAAGACACTGGATGTGAAGAAACGGCTTCATTCAAAAGTTTGAAATAAAGTTTACTGTCTCGTGTTGCTTTTGGCCATAGTTCCTTTGTACTCTTTGCATTTACTGTCACCCACTCGTCGTTATCTTCGCTAACTTGAAGATCCAATGCAGTCTTATTCTGCACTGAATAAAATGGGCTAACTGTCACGATCTTGGTCAAAGAGAAACTGCTTAGGGCAATATCGATGGAAGCGCAGTAACTCATTTTGCTTTTGCCTTTGCTTTTCGCCACAACAGTTCCTTTATTACCGACAGCGTCGATCGAGAAAGAATCAGACCATTTAGTGTCTGCGATTGCCAGCGCAAGCTTTTTCTTAGAGAAAAGTGTTTTGGGCTTGAAACAAACGAGTACAGGTATATCTAAATTCTTTTCGTGATAAATAACATTATCACCGACTTTGTATGAAACTGGAAGGTTTGTTTTGTTTATCATCCAAAATGGTGAAAAAATAGATGCAACTCTTATACCACTTTCATCTGTGGTTGAATAATTTATCGCCAAATCCATAGTTGAAGGACGGTTTTCGTTTACTGCAGAATATGTCCACACTTCCACTTGATCTTCAGCCTTCCATTTAGAAGGTAAATTTTTAAGAATGTGCCAGTTTTTATTCAAATAATTTTCGATTTTTATTTGCAAGAAAACATTCTTCAAATCGAAATGATGTATATCGTTTTCTTGACCTGGCACAAGTGTCCACTCTTTACTCACATTTTCCATTGAGTATTTTATATTAATTGGAAGAAGATTTCGCAATTTAAACACTGGAAGCAAATCATACTTATGTAATATCGAATCTGGTATCCATTCTTGACTATCTTCAAACAATACAGGTTCAATGATTTGTTTCACCCTTATATAGAAATTTGGTAATCCTTTTTTCGATTCACATTTTACATTGAAATAAGGATCTTTCGGCGCTGATTTGTTACTCCACGAAAGATACTCCAATGGAGTGCAATAATCATCGTTTGGTTTAACAAATATTCTTTGCGAAGGACTGTAAACCAGTTTCAATGGCAAGTAAAGCTTTTCTTCACTTTTTATCTCAGAGACGAATTGTATGTTTTCGTTTTCGACGACATACAACTCAAGACTTATGTGAAATTTATTGAAAATTTCGACGTTTGAATGAAACAAAATCTTTTTCATATTCGCATCTCGTTGAGTCATATCGACGACATATTTCCACTCAGTACCAGGATAAGAAACAGCAGGTATATTATAGCATCTTTTTTCTTTGACTCGCATAGATAAGCTTCGTTCGATTTGATTGTCATCTAAAATAATTCTATAGTTTATATCTGAATCGCTGTCAAACGTCGATTTTTCGGCAGAATTTGCCTTAAATAATGCGCTCTTTCCCGATATAATTCGCACAGATTCAATTCCATTTTCATGTGAAAGAGGCAAATCAGTTGTTTCACATTTAAATTTTGAAATAGGCGCGAACACAAATAAATCAATTCCAAGATCATTTATAATTTGAACATAATCATCTGTTGCCAACTTTTCACTCTCTTTCACTGCATTTGCAAATGCATCGCTCGCTGTGAGTAATGTGTCCAATGCAGATTTACTAAGAGTCAATTCAAGACGATCTTTTGATTCAAATGCAGCGTTGTATTGAACAGTAGAGTCTTGATTTTCAACGATGTCAACTCTTAGATTGCAAGACCACAAAGAATTGTTTTCAAGAGGTTCGATCATTGGCTCCCAAACGAATAATTTTTCATTATAATAATCCATATAACTGGTGATTGTTAAATCTAATTTATTCCAGTTGTCAAATCTTCCGGTTATCGAGGATTCAAATTTAATCATAGGTTGGGAGTAAATACCACCAGATTCGACCACCACACTTATTTGGCTTACTGTTAAAACAACTTGCTGCATAACTAAAAACGGCGAAGAGCTGGAAACAGGTGTTGTCGGCGGAGAAAGGTTTGTTTCTTCGGTCACTTCAACAGCAGGTGAAATCTCACTTTTCAAGTACCAATATTTGCTTTGATCTGAAATTTCTTTAGGGTTGAAAAATGTTTTAACATCGACGACATCCTCTGTTGTTGTGACTGCTTTCGATTCTTCTGTTTGCGAAGATCCCAAAGCGCTTAAAATCGACAGTACTACTTGTATTGTATTTGGAGAAATTTGAAATTTAAGCTCGCCAAATGTAACATCGAAGTGCTGAGAATTAGGACCATCAATAGCAGCGTGAATATTCAATTCAGTTGGTTTCAAAATAAATGCATCAATATCGTTATCATTCTTTTGATATCTAGAGAAATTGGTGATTGCCAATTGAATATCATGAATATTTCCATTAAAGTTTATGCGTTGTTCGTGAAGCTTGACTCCGACTTCAACGATGCTATTCAATATTAAAGAAGAACAATCAGCTGTGTCGATAGATTCGAGTAAAATAACATCCATTTTGGACATTTTAAAGTCTACAACCATTAAAGTTGTCGACTTGTTCTCGCTTGGATTCGCAAGAGTTTCTTCATTAGAAGTAACCGGAGTAGAACGTAAAACTGTCATACTATTGGTATTGGTAACAGCTGGAGGTGGAGCTTCTGGAGTTTGCATAGCTGAAGTAATTATATTTGTGACACGCAAAATGTAATCAAGTGCCAAAATACATGCGAAACCGGACATGTTGATATCAATAAAAGTGTCATTCTGTTGTGTATAGCTTATTCTTAACATTTTATCTTTTTTGTCTTCATCATTTTCTTCATTTGAAATTTTACTTATCTTAGCGTACAAAAGTTTTCGTATTCCAGTTTCTTTTCTCGACTTTCTTACGTCAGAAATTACAATGTTTGTCATTTCAAGATCAGCGTGAATAGTATCATCAGTTCTAATTATACCGCGACATTCAAAGTTTTTAAGTTTAAGCAAGCAAATCTTCGCATGTTCAGAGGTCTTAGAGTTGCCTTCGTAAAGAGTTAGAGTAATGCGAGGCAACTTGAAATCAAAATTCATTCTAATGAAAACTTGCTCACGCAGTGCTCCTTCATTCTCAGCGTCCACGTGTACAACAGCCTCTTCAACTATCACAGAAGAATGAGTAATGCTTTGAGATATGGTCTCTTTTTCGGGACTCGGCAATGCTCGGGGTGATTGAGTAGCCGGTGTTATTTGTGAACGAGTTGGATTAACATTTGAAACTGGTTGTGGCGGTGAGGACGAATCTGAGCCTAGATTTTCCGCTAATATTTGCATCAACAACTGAATGTCACTTTGAGCAATATCTAACTTGAGATCATTCAAAGAAGCTGATATGCTAAGCTCAGGTTCTCTTTTGTTTACTTCGAAGCTTAAATTACGCGTAACTTGTATAGTGAAACTAATTGGTGATAAGATATCGTCTAGTGATGTTTCAGTTGTATCACCAATAACTGAAATTCTGGTTGAACTTAGTTCACAAGAAATTTTATCCAAAATTAATTTCTTCATTGTTTGTATTTGATTGGTGACAACAACTTTTCCAAGATTTAACAATACATATTGCTTCGAGTCCCAGTTTCGAGGAATCACGATTATCGGAGCTTCTAAGACAACATTTAAACCAAGCTTTGTGGCCGATTCGTAAGCATTCATGGCACTTTGTTTGGCGTAATCGGCAGCAGCTGAGGTCGCAGTTAAAGCTTTTTCTTTCGCTGCTTCAAACACGGTCAAAAATGAGAGTAAATCAGTAACAAATTTGTTTAAGAATACGATTTTCAGTCTACCGAATGAAACTTTTACTAATATGTCGACTTGATTCCTAACGCTCTCGACTTCTTTTTTCGGATACATAACTACTCCAAGTTCCAACACTTTTTCAGCTTCAGATTGGATGATATAATTATAAGCAGTTGTTTTGTCAGGAATGACAACCTTATTCATCACTTCGAAACTTTTCCAATTAGCATTAAAAGTTATTCTTTCAGAAGCGAAAAGAACTAAATGGCACGCGAATCCGCTGAATTCAACAGCGCAAATGGCATCTATATTTAATATGATGCTTTCTATATCGAGATGTGCAACAAAGTTATTGATGCTATCATCATCGAGTTCAACATTAGATTTTTTCATTTTCACACGTTTTGGTTTTAATCCAACTGTAGCTAAACTAGAAAGACTTGAAGATCTTCGTTTCAAGTTGGTCGTTTCTGGTGGTGGAAGCGGTTGTTCACTTTTAGGGAGGCTGTTCACTACTTCTTGACTCCAAATAAGAATTGATTTTAAAATTTCAGAGCTTACAGAGAATGTCACTTGCGACATTTTTACCTCAACTTTTTGAACTACATTTTCGAATACAGGAGAATTTTGGGCAATAAAGTGATAGCTTATATGCAAAAGATTTTCACTCAGCGATGTTTGCAGCAAGAGATAAGGATTGTTAAACGTGTATTCTTCATTAAATGCTTCAGCTCTAAGTTCTTTGAGATAGAACTCTGCATCAACTTGAAAAGTTTTCTTCGTTATTTTCGATCCCATATCTCGAACGATCAGTTTCAATACGTCTTTATAATTAGCAGTTTTGAGATCAACAACAAATTGGCCAATCACAAAATTCAGCATTAGTTCTGTCAATTGTACATCAGTTATATTATCAACAACATCTTTATCTTTGTTTTTTTCAACGGCTCTTAATGCATCATTCAATTGTTTGGCCTGAGTCACCGAAGCACTTTCAAATTTTGATTCTTCTACTTTTTCTGTTTTTGGAACATTTGTTGGAATGCTTGTTGCTAATGTTATAAGTTGACATAACTGAGTATCAGAGGCTTTAACATATAAAGATGGTATATGACAATTCACTTTTAAGTTTGGAATGCCAGGATCATCTGAAATAATAGCTCGCTTTAAGCTCATATCGATCGATATTGGATTGATCAGATGATGCCTAGAAGATAAAGAAGCAGAACTTTCATCAATGTCTGATTTCCATCGTTTAGAATTGGTCAAGATAGCTTGAATCTGAGATATTGACATTGAATATTTTTCGTATGCATTTTCTCTAAATTGACTTATCACATCATCACTCGCATTTGTTTCATTTTTAATCTTTTCTCTAATATCGGTTAACTCTTGTTTGTTAATCAAATCTGAGGTAATATTCAATCGACCCAAACATAAGAGCAGCACATGATTACAAGCAAATATATCTCCGTTTTCTGGTACAATTACAAAAGAAGGCTCAGTATTGATATTCACACTGAGCTGCTTGTGTTGTTGAATTGCATATTCAAGTCCAGTGACAGACATTTCACGCCATTGATCTAATTTGATTGCGGCAATTGTTTGGATTTCTTGAAGTGAAACTTCTTGTGGTGGACTAACGATGTCAAGCAATGTGTTAATTGTTAATGCATCAAATGTAAATCTAATTTGTTTAAGATTTACATCGATGCCATAATCAAATCTTTTGTCAAGAGGATTCAATTCAAATTTAATTGATAATAAATCTCCTTTTGAACTTTCTTCGTCAGTAAGTTTAACACCACGACACCCTTGAACACCAAGAGCTTTGATATTCGACTTAAACAAAATACCATCTGATGCTGGACGGTGATGTAATTCGCAGTTAACGTTATCGAGTGTAAAGTGTAATATCTTGTCATTTTTAGCTATATCAATCACCATAAATTTGATTGATTTAAAATTTATATTCAATAAATGCGCGACAAATTCTGGAGGAAAAGTTGTCGGAGCTTTCGTTTCTTCATAACCAATTGCTTTGTAAAGTTTAAGCTTTTCTTCAGCTGTCATTTCTGACTTAAATTGATCCACAATTTTTTCTTGTTTCTGCTCCTCACTTTGTTTGCCTTCACCCCAAAACCACGAAAACCAACCCTTTTGTTGCTGTTTTTCTTCATTACCAAGTTCTTTTTCCTTTTTCTTCTCTTCGTTGATTGCAGTGTGAGCATCATTTCGTGCCATTACAATACTGAAAACATCCATTTTGGCTTCATATTCAGCGATCTTTTTCTCGACTTCTTTGGTAAAATTTTTGTTTCTCAGTTTTATTTTATATAAGTTCATATAGTCTCGCATCATTTGTCTATGTTCTTTGATAAAACTCCAACTCCATTCTCTGTTTTTTCGGCGAATATCAGTTTCAAGTACAGATGTAATAGCGAATTGCCACCATTCTCTAGCATGATTGTGAACTTGATCTTTTGGTCGCCACTTACGAAATGTCTGTGCTATTTTCATTCGATTTAATGAATCAAGAAATAATAAAAATGACTCAAATTGTTGTCGGTTAAAGCATAAACAAAATTGGTCGAGTAACATATCGATATCAAACAATGGCATTGTGAATTTCTCGACTTCTGGTTTTCGATTGATAATTGTTGAAGCAGAAAAATTATTTGGCTCAAGAATATAATTTAGATACGATACTCGTCGATCGTTTTGTGCTATTGCATGGATCAATAAATCATCTCTGACATCTTCTCGATTCAGCGAAACCAACTCTGATTGTGTATCGGAAGTGTAACAATTCCAATAAGCTGAGAAACATTGTAGAGAAATACTTTTATAAACGCAATTTTCCGGTTTCGAAGGTGAATATTTTGTATTTTGTACAGCATTTGGAGTTTGAAAGATAAGCTTGCTAAGCGTAAGGCCTGTAAATATGAAATTATTAAAGCGATGATAATGACGCTGTCATTTTTGTAAATAGATTATATTAACAAAACTAACCAACAGCGAAAGGCACGGATGGATATGTGAAAGTGTCCTCGTAACGAATGTGAACATTTTCTACGCTGAATTGCAAATTCTTGATAACTTGTGCAACTAGTTTCGTGACGAAATCATCACCTTGCGGAGCTTCGTCGGCTGATGTTTGTTGTTCAACACCTAGTTTGATAAGGATTGAGAGAGTGAGTTAATCAAGCGCAGAAAACATTCACTACTGATTATATCATAACGGTTAGTATAGAGCACAAATATATAGAGTAAGAATTATTTTTTTACTTTTCAATGCCGCTTTTTTAATTGCTTCATCGATGTTTTTCAACTGCCGTTGCTTCTCCGCTTGAATTTGCTCCTCTTCATAAGTCGTGTTGTATTCGCTTTCTAGAAACAAAAATAAAGAATGAAAAATGAACGAAAAAGAGAGCGACAAATGAAAAAAAAAGACAATAACAAATATATATTAAAATATGAGAAACCGTACCGACATTTGGCACACACGTAACGAGAACATCCTTTAGACGAATGATCACCGGACTCGTGTACAGAGACATCCACGGAATTTTCATCACCAATTCACCGACGTGACCCTGTATCACGCGAAACGGTAATTGAAGCTTGTCGAACGCGCCTGGTTTCACCGCTAAATTTCGCAATTCGACATTTCCTATTCGAACGAAGCCATTGATTAAAAGCGATTAATTAAGCAAACATTTAAAAGGAGTGATGCGTACCTTTGAATGCGCCTAATTTAAGCTGATTTGCGGACAAATCGTCGATAAATTCGCCCAAATATTGATTCAAAAGATTGGCGAACACCGATTCGAACACCATTGCTGCGATTTTCGCGATAGAATTGCGGCTTTTTTCACGAAAATTTTAACGAAAATATCGAAAACATAACATTAAATCGCGAACAGCGAGTGTCGTTTTCAAAACGCCTCTCAATTTATCGCAATGCAACAAAAATATCATTGCGCAATCTGAACGGGGTTGTCTCCGCTTTATGCCTGCGCCCGCTTTTCGAAAACCGAGTCGAGCGTTTCTTAAATTTTTTTTTCCTGAAATGTTTTTTAAATTTAATTTTTGTTAATTTGAATTTCTAACACACAAAGAAGATTTAAAGTTTTATCAACGTTTGTTTTTTGCGGGTAATTTATGATACTCTCTTGTATTTATACTTAGCATAAGATTACACCACACTTTCTTGCTTAAACACCGTAAAATCAAAATGAATAAAACATTCTCAGTGAACTCCTGTCTTTCAATGAAATGTTTCACTCGCGAGGCTTTATTTTAACTGACACAGTTTTACTCGAACATCATTATAAAACAGTGCGTCAAACAAGCGCAATAAACTGTTTTCGTTAGACAATAGATTGTATTTACTCTGCGCCTTTAGATAACTTTTTTCTTGATGCGGGTTTTAGCTTTGTTTTGTGAATACTTTTTTTGAATTGACTATAAAAAATTAGGTTTTTCAATTTTGCAAAGTTGAAATATGTGAAAAAATGAAATGATTTTTTAAAAACAATTTTTAATAGGAGGTTAAGCTTATTTCAAGATTTACATTGGCTATTTATCTGTTCAAAAGTATCGATCGATTTCAACAAATCTTTTCGGAAAATTAGAGAAGATAAACGCGTCAATCTAATGATTAAAATAAAATTATCAAAACCATTTACTTCCTGAAACAATACCATTCCTATCCAAAAGTTTGTATCGATTTTTACCGCTTAACGCGATAATGTTTTATCTTTAACATAACAGTGTTCAGCTTGCCATGCACAGTTGAATTGTTTATTTTTTTATGAATATCACTTAACCATCAACACAACACTTGTTCTTAATTTTAAAAAATTGATGGGGGACCGTTGTTATTTCCGCGGTGCTTAAAGATTAGTTTGTTTCGCTATATTTTATGAGTCCAAATCATTCAAAAAATTTTTGAGTCAATGTTGAGAGTCTTCGACACTGTAGTGGTGTTGATTTTACGCCTGTTAAGGAAATACTACAAAGTTGTTCCAGTCAATGTCAACAAACTGTTTTCAAATTTAATAAAAGCAATATAATTCAAATAAGGGTATTGAATTAATATATAAAAAAAAAGAGAAAAATTGGATTTTTTGGAAAAATCTTTAGTACATCAGAAATTAAGATAGTATGAAGTAACATTCGCTCATTATCATGAAGTATGAATAACAGTAATCATTATGACTCTTTTGTGCAAAACACGATTTTTCATACTCTTAATTTCATTTTACCTTCCATTGTGAAGTAATTAAAATTAACATTTTTTTACTGCAATTGACAGTTCAATCATTCAGAAGGCAAATAGCGAAAAACAAATCGACTTGATTATTTTTTTACACTAAGCCACATAATAATAAACGTAAGCAACACATGCACATGTACAACCAGGTGCAAATCATCTTTGAAGTTTTCATCACGTCATAAGCCATTCTATCTTCAACATTCGAATTTAACTTTTCTGCGTTTTATGCCTCTTCTCCAACTTTGAAACATACTTTAATAGTTAACAATTTTACTTTAAAATATTTTTACGGAAAAGCTTTTCTTTATATATAATCTCAATTAATAACCTCAGTGTGGACGAAGATAAAATTTTGAGTAAACAATTTGCTTTAGTGCTTTGAATCAAATTGGTTCGTCACATCAATTACACGTATTATTAAGTCCAATCATTGATTTTGTTCGATCATAATTCTCAATTTAAATTCAAGCGCTAGAATATAGAGAGAGAAATGATTCATAACAGTTCATCAAGAATGTTCGTTAGTTTAATACTTCTGAAATTTTTAAGCGTTTTTACTGTAAGATGATAAGTTTTTTGAAAACAATTTTGAATTAACTTTTTTTTCCAAATGTAGCTTAATTCAGCAATGATAAAACCTGAACATAAAGTAAATGTTAGCCTCTTCTATGAAACTTACTGTCCTTACAGTCAGCAGTTCTTGAAAAAGCGATTGTACCCAACTTATGTTGCGGTTGGTGAAATAATGAACATTGAGCTCGTTCCTTATGGCAACGCAAATGTAAGTTTATTAAAAGCAACTGTTTAATTATTTTTAAACTGTAATCAGCATCATGAATTGAAAAATGGAACCATTCAATTTAAATGTCAACATAGACGTCATGAATGTGTAGCGAATATGATTCACGCCTGTGCGATCAACTTGGTTAAAGACATGAAATCAATCATGCCTTTCGTTAATTGTGTGGAATCGCAAGATGATCCTGCTTCTAGTGCTAAATTGGTTTGATACCTAAATACATTTAGTTCTTTGCTTAAAAATTTTTGCTCATTTCAGTGTTGTGAAAAGGTTGGAATTGATTTCGATCAAATTGATCGATGCTATAACAGTGAACAGGGACAGGAGTTCTTGTTAGCTCAAGCCCTTAAGACAGACAAATTCAAAAATGAAATCAATAATAACGGTGTACCTTTTATTATCGTTGATTCGGTAAGTCAGAAAGAGGAAAAAAGATAAAAATTTGATTAAATTTTGTTATTAAGAAATTTGATAATGACACCCAAGAGCGAGCACAATATCACTTACAAAGTCTAGTATGCGAGCTTTACAAAGTAAGTAATTTAAATTTTTATTTTGATCATAATCATTCATATTTTAATTTTGTATTTTTATTATTTTAGGGACCTCCTGTGTCAAATTGTACTAATACTTCTCTATGATACGCAAGCACTTCTCCTAGCTATAGTAAAATGCAAAATTGGCAAGTAAACTCATAGCTCAAGCGTCAATTACGTTTTTGAAAAGCCCAATACTTGAATCGTTGAAACACTTCAGAATATGAGAAAGAATTAAATTTAGAAAGCCTCTGTTATTGTTAAGCAAATTTTTTAAATCATAACGTTTTTAAGTGTAGCTGTCCTATAATTTTTTGAAAA